>JAXGGT010000004.1:8366695-8380510 GCA_035583425.1 Marsdenia floribunda | reverse complement strand
ATAAAAATTTCATATACTATGAATAATATCATAAAATTCCTTAGAAGGATTAATAAGTGCAAATAGAAATACGTATGCGAATGAAAAATGTTTTGAAATATACATATATATATATATATATATTGAAGATCAAATTTCTAAATAAAATACAGACAAATTTTCAAAAGAATTGTTCATAATTTTTGTTGAATAGGAAATTTGGAGGTTTTTTTCCTTTCGGTGATAGCGCACATAACGCACTTTGAGAACACCAAACCCTTTTGCCTATATTGTCAATGGTGTAAATGGTAAGTTATCCTCTTATTATTTATTTATTTATTTAAAGGAAACACTTAATTATCATTTTTAATTTTTAAAAGAATTGATTATGTTGTAAACTATTGTGGGATTACTTTGACTATAACAAAGTTTGATTATACTATATGTATTTATATATATATATATATATATTTAAGTACATGGCATATGATTTTAAATTACATTCACATTCTAGATTAATTTTTGTTATAACTTACTAAGAATTTTTTTCAAAAATAATCTTTAATTTCAAAATTTTAAATACCAGTATAAATAAGTGTGATATGAACTTGACACCTTATCTTTCAAGTCATTTGCTTCGTGAGGTTAATAAATAAAATTTTCGTAGTAGATTATCTCTAGATACATTTTCACACAATTTTTTTTTTTCTCTCAAAAAAAGTAAAAATAGATGTATTTTTTTGTTGAAAAGATTAAAATATTTTTTGGCTTTATAAAAATATTTTCTCAGTTTTTTTTTTTTTTTAATTATTTGTCACATTTGAGAGAAATTGAGATTATATATATACTTAAAATGTTAGAAAATTAAGATGCATATTTATTAATTTTTCTTAATGCACTTTAATTTTAATTAAAAATACTAAAATATCGTTTTAATTTAGTATCCTTATTGATTAATTTGGGAGAAATCTATGAGGATAGATCTCCAAGACTATAACATATAGTTGAAATTCGAACCCAGATTCTTCACTCGACAAATTAGATGAAAACACCTAAAAAAAAAAAAAATTACATCACTGTGCTACCACTTTGTTCAATTTTGGCGTTACTTTAGCTAGTGGGAAATGTGAGAAGAAAAAAACAAAAGGAAAAAAAATGCAACGTGCAGGAAGCAATTGTGTGTACCATTTAACAAGTTTCACAAGGAAACAATGTAGAAAATTTGAAGTGTAATGATGTGGAAGTATGTGGACAGCCAGGTTTACTTTGAAAGAAAGAAAGAAGCCAAGAATAGCTTAGTCGGACGGAAGTTCTGTCACCACTACAACCCACCCACCCTCTGTCAAGCTCAATCACAATGGAGGAAGATTTTATGCCCATCTCTTCTTCCTTTCTCTCTCTCTTTTTTTTTCACTGTTCTTGACCTGTTTTCCATCACAAATTCCCCCAACACACTCCGACATGAAGGTATGGAATTGTTTTGACTTACAATGAGTCCAAGAAAACAAGTATAGTTGGGGATAATTAAATTCTTTCTCACTTCCATTCTTTTATCCTAAAACTTTGCCAAGTGAAATGCAAATCAGATTAACAAACAATCAATTAATAACAAGTTCAATTTCGTTATTAAATAAGATAAATTTTATTATATATATAAAGAAAAAAATTAACCCTACTCACTAAAAGATTTGTCAGTGATTCGTATATATATATATAAAGAAATTAAAAGGGAATTGAGCCAAAATGATTGTACTCACCAACTACAGGAGCGGTACAACTTTCTAGTGGCCTTGTCGGTGCTGCAGTAAGGCACCAGAGTTACAAGAGGTGACAACAACATCACTAGTTTCCCGGTCAAATTTTTCTAAGGGCTCATTCTTATACGGCAATAAATTAATAGCCACATGACTTTACAAACACGTTAATATCTCTTTTTTTTTTTTGTTTTTGTCTAATGAATAATATATATATATATATATATAATTATGATTAAAATAAAATTTTTTTTTTTTTTTTTCCATAACTTAATTGTCTATACAAGGAAAAATAAGGATAAATGGAAAAAAAAAAAGAAAGAAAGAAAACCGATGTTGAATAATTCAAACCTAACCCCATATGCTTGGATGAAGAAGCTATCTAAAAGGAGGAGCAAACTGTCGTGCAAAATAGTGCATTGAGCAGTGCGATAGTGAAATGCTAGGGAAAAACTAAAGAACAAAGAGAAAAAAGAAAAGTCAATGATGATTTATTGAGCTTTAAATTATTTAGATATACTACTGTGTTTGAAGTTGGATTCCAAGGTCTTCTTCGTAGCATTGCTGGATAAGAATTAGGAATCCTACAATAATAATAATAATAATAATTGAGGACACAAAAATGCTGCTCCTGCTCCTAGTAATGATTTTTGTCATCAAAACCGCAATAATTATCACTTGATAACAATCGTCACTTTGGGAAATAATAGTAGTCCAGTAACAATGGATTTTATTATCCTCAACCTTTCGGGAGCCTAGCTGAAGAAATTAGGCCGTAACTTACAATTGAACAGCCAAACAGGACATGTCTGGCCAATAAGAGTTAGGCTATCTATCACCACCATTAATAACCTGCTTGCATAGTGTCTCCACCCGCCCCCCCTTTTCTTTCTAAAGCTCCCAATCATTTTAGCTTAGCTATAAAGTAATTTTACTATTCATTCATATGTGAGTTGAGTACTCCTCCACCACCCCTAAAATCATATCAATCATTATTATGACACATAATTTACATTAGAAAAATAATTTAAAAATTTGTATGTAGAAACATAAGTATTGATAAGTGTTTTAGGACAAAGTTAAGAAAAGGAGTTAATTTTGGGATGAAAAGAGTAATATATACTTTAAAGCTTTTGAGTATTGAATGGGATTGTAATGACAAATTATTGCTCCATTCAGTTATATATATATATAAAAGGCCAACCATGTGTATTGTCTTCTCACTAATTCTTAAATCCTACATGAAAGCCAAATATATGGAATTTCAATGCTTCAATCCTTAATGATGCTTTTAAAACAGGATTACTATCTTTATGAAAGGGAAAGTTATGGAATGAACCGAGTCAAAAAGGACGCATGAAGTGAAACGCATTCCAACATCCCTCCCGTTCACATTAGGATTTAGACTCTTTTTTTTTTTTGGGTGGATATTTCACAAAGTTCTAAATTCTACAGCTATTGAAGTACTATATAAAAGGATGAAAGTAAAATTTTTATCTTTTACAAATATAATTCAAATTGAATCAAAATTAATTTTTAATTTGAGACGCATCTAGAATAGACTAGGGACAAGGTATTAGGCATACTACTCCTCAAAGTTCCTTCTATCGCTTTCTAGACACCCATAATATATTATCTTCTTTTATCTTAGACTTTTCTTTTTTTTTTTTTTTTTTTTTTTGTCATTTTGTATTTTACTATTTACCCGGAATAAAGGGCATTAAAAAAAAAAAAAAAAAAAAAAAATGGTGGGGTTGGGGCTGGTGGAGGGGGGGAAGTTAAAAGGAATAATCAGAACTAAGTGCACAGAACAGAAGCAATCAATTGTCAAACAAAAAAAAAAAAGAAAAGATGCCCTTTGATAAGGCGTTTTGTTTTGCAATAAAGAATGGAAATAAATAACTGTACCTAGTCAACCATTGATACAAAGGTCTCAAATATATCAAATGAATTAAATAAGGAGTTTAAATCATAATAGCAACAAATATTAAATTTATCTTTAAAGGAATTAATTTAGCTACCAGTATTAAATAAAGAGAACCATTTCTATGGGTGCAACCACCAACTATAATATATGAATGAAGATTGAAGGCATAATGAATAATAAACTACGTTCTCATGAAGTGGCTTAGTTGGGTCGGGAATCATGACTCCATCTATCAAAGATAAGTACATGACTAATTATTCCATGCAACTATTATCTGCCAACTAGTTAGTATCAGATGATAAACATGTATTAATAATCATACATATTTAATGGAATATAACCAACTTTTGGTAATGGTAAATTCTCACTTGTAAATAACTTTAAAAAAAGAAAATATATAGTATATACGATTTGGACAAAGTTTCTAATAATTAAAAATAAATAAATAAAGAATGAAGAAGAAGAAAAAAAGGAAGCATCTTCATTCCAAGATGATGAAAAGAAACGAAGAAAGAAGTGTTCAACCAAAGAAGCTTTGGTCCATGAAAGCACTATGTTGAAATAGATGGCCAAAATCATAACCATATCATAAGAGAAACAACGGCCGTTTTCCTTTGCTGCTGCCGACTGACCACTTTGAGCATGCGCACAAGATATTCAATCAATTCCAAATCTGAGAAAGTGAGGCATCCATATTTGATATCAAATTCTTATTCCGTCTTCTAGGGATCCTTTCACACCTATCACCAGGCAATGCCCAAACGAATATTAAACTGTACAACCAAATTCACCAATCTGCATTCTCAGCGCCCCCACCCCCTCTCTTTCTACTACTAAAACCTAAATTGTAATCCTTGGGCAACTGCTCTCTCATCTTGTGTACCCTATCTTATATTCCTTTCATACTAAGATAACCTCCAGTTATCACAAATTCTAATCTGGTAAGACTTTTTCCTTTTGTGTGGAGCGAAGAGAATAGATGCTAGCAGCCCTTAGTAGACTTTGAAAACCTATTAGGAGGCTGTAGTTCTAAAATGACATTAAAAAGAATTTCTTATCATGGTGAATTAGCGACACCTTTGAAGAAAAATTTACCTATATTGTGACCCTGCTTGAGCTAAACTGTTTATTTTTGCCTAATACCCATACCAGATGGTTACCTGACCTCAAGTTTCAGTGTATGACGAGGAGGAATCACTAATTATCCCAATGCTGAGGAATCCAATATAATATAGTCACCGATATTCCTTCTAAAATTGAGCAGATTTTACTTCGTAACTTGTGCATTTGAATTATTTGGAAACAAGATTTAGAATTAGTTGATTCTAGGATTAGTTCCTTCAATAAACATTTCTCTCTTCAATAAACATTTAGTCCTATTTTCTTTTGAAAAGCTACATCAACAATTGTAAGTACACAATGACTAATCAAAACTCAAGTGTGAATGGTTAAACTGAACTAGTTGAGAAACTAACAAGCGAGAACCATAGATATAACTGACCCAGCAGCCTTGAATTTCAAGTCGACTTTTTTCCTTTTGTAACAAAATTGGTACTCCTCCCCATCAACCCCTTCCAAAAGAGCCGAGCCATTCCACTTGGCAGAATGAACAGATGGCAATGCTGAAGGAACAACCTCATCAATATCAGCTAAATTTACCAATTTCCATTTTCTTCTTAATTGCCCGGTGACCATGGTATATGAAAGAATCAATTATCCCCGAAACAGTGAAAACACCTGGGAGAGAACAATAATAATTAGTGAACAAGTCTAAAACATGAGGTTTTTTACCAACAGGATTCCTTTTAAACAGGCGCTGTGGAAATTATCAGAAAATACAGATGATATTTCAATATTTTTCAAGGTTATACTCATGTGGGCTTCCTTCAGATTAAGCGGAAACATGTCGTCAACACCAATTTATTGTATAAATACATGCTAGACCAGCAGAATCACACAACCAATTGCACCGTCAAATTCCTGTTTGTGCTTTAGTTGGTACTAAGAAAAGTTCAAGGTGGAGGTTTATAGTTGATAGATTTTGTCAGAAATAAATCAAAACTAGCTGTTCACACACTTTACAACGTACTTTGTACAAACTAACTGCACAACTTAACTTGCTTGCAATCAGTTTAAACTAGTAAGTTCTTAAACCTAGATTCCTGCTCCAATTATTAACAGTAGCAGCAAGAAAATAGTGAAATAATAAAACTATCATGCATGCAGAAACCCCTAGTAGACTAGGAACGTATAGTCTCTCTGTCTGCTGTGCAGTGAGTATGCAGCTGATATAAAGATATATGTCTATATATATTAAAATAAATATCACACACAGTTCATATAACTAAAAAATGAAACCTTAAATTGCTACTACATTTGTGTTAAGAAGATATACACTACCTCCAACTATAGCGCAGACATTTGTCAGGAAGTGTAAAAATGAAACATGCTCCTCCTTGAACGTAACCTATACAAATAAATTAAATATCATCAAGAGGGTAAACATTAGAATAGACATGATTATTTATAGTATCTTACATATATCTATGCATGTGTGAGTGATTTCTTGCAGATAAATTGCCTTCTGCCAAGTAAAAGGGGCTGGAGGATAAAGTTAAAACAATACCAGTTGAATAAACAATCCAAATATATATTTCTCAGAAGATTATAAGACCAAGCAGATGTTTTAATTAGCTATGAGCAGTATAAGCATCAAATTATCAGCTGAGAACATCTTATCTGAAGTTGCTAAAGTAATAACTCACCTTTATCGGTGAAAGGTCATAAAAGAAGAAAACCCCAGGAAGAGACTGAAGACGACCTATGTCTGCTCCCTTAAAATGCTCAGTTACAGAGAACTGCAATCACCAAAAGCTGGTTCATCTCATATTATGTTCACCCAAAGAAAAAAACAAAAGAAAGAAAGAAAGCAAGATATGAAAACTGTTCCATATGCAACACCTGATTTGATTGGATAGTGTGCTCATTGATGTCTGTGTAAACTGTAGGAACCACCTGCAGCTCATAGATAAGGTCATATAAGTTGATCTCTCACATATGCACACATAAACACATTTAGTCTAATCAAATCAAACTTATAGGGGATGAGGGGTTAGACTTAAATCCCTAGAATCTCAATTCCAACTGTATCCGGAAAACTAATTATAGCAATGAAAAATTCCTAATGGTCATAGTTAACCCTTCCATAAAAAGGGTCACAGTCTGGAGAACAAAACAATGAAATATACTTTCTTCAACAACTAGATCATGTATCAGGAGAGTAGTTTTAGAACAATATTTCCTAAACAGAGTCAATTTGGTTACCTCTGTTTTGAAGTACAAATCTTAGGCCACCCACTATTTGTTCTGACAAGAGATGATGAAATCCCTTTTCATTAGGGATCAGCCAAACTCTTTTGGCATCAAGTACATAGCTTTTAGGATCACTTTTTTCTAGTATCATTATTTTCATGTGATCTAGTTCTTTTAGAGACACTTGCAAAGTCCTTGATAGCCACCAGTTACAAAAGAGCAGTTGTAAACCACAATAAGAACCACAAGCCCTAAAAAATTTGCACCAACATTTCATGGTCTTTGACCATATCTGGACATCCTAAACCAGCATATTCATGGGACAATACAGGCTATCTGAGCCCAAACAATTCAGTTAGTTTCTTTATTCTAGTTAAACCTACTGAACTTGAATCTGACTAGAGATAGAGCTTTCCAAAAATGTGAGTAGATATAACCTAGTAGTGCAAATAACCAAATGCTAGACTAACCTTAATGAAATACTGATACAACCCATTGGGAGTTTGTTGTGTCCATTCCACACTGCAAGAAATAATAATAATAATGAAGTCATATCCAGAGAGTGATAAAACGACACCCACATGTCAACGGGTAAGATAAATCAAATGATGAAATACCCATCAAGAGGATTCAAAACACCAGGGAAATACTCTCCAAAAGTTAACCGATTGATCTTGTGACTTAACTGCAACCATCATATTCCATTAAGCCAGCCAGAGGATGATTAGTAACCAAACACAAAAATGGGGTAAAAGAAAAAAAGAAAGGAAAAACTAAATTGTAATAGAGGTTGCAGAAGGAAACTGGTGTCAGAATAAAATCTTACATTAAAACTATCCTTCTGAAATGCTAGCAGATCATGGACATGAACATTAGCCTGCTGAAAACTCTTTCCAGGCGCAAAATGAAAATTTCCAGCCACTTTATTGACATCTAAGAATCCATACACATTGCATCCTTCACCTTCTTCCTCTTTTATCCTTTGAAGAAAACCTTCTCGCTTACACTGATATAATAAACATATAAACATTCAGAGCTAGTACAAGATACTCACAATCTCATGCAGAACACCATATCTTCATCATTATGAAGGCCAGAATTATTCTCTACACTTCTCTATGCTATTTGAGAATAAAGAGATACTATTTGAAGGCTATAAAGCTACAACCATGGGAACCAAGATACATAAAAAATAGCAAATCATACAGCTAACCTAACACTTACTAAAGGATTTTTGATAAGTCACTCAAAAGTGATGGATTTGAAAAAAAAAAAAAAAAAAAACTAAGAAGGGTTATTAGATTATTGCATAGAACATTCAAATCAGTCACTTGCCTACCAGACCAGAGAGCCTGATGCCAGTTAAAAGATTATCCAAAATGTCATGCAATACGTATCACCAAAAAGAAGAACTCTGAGTTGCATGAGCCTCTCATGTATACAAATTACCAAGTTTATAAGCAAAATTTTGTAATGTGCTTTTTATTTCTAAACATTCTGAAATAAACCGTTTGTGTAAAGTGATTTCCATCTAAAAGGAAGTCAATTCTGTGAATGTTGTTGCTTAAATAAGAAAAACTTGACGGGTAAAAGCATCAGCAGACCTGGTCAACTAAATCTGGATTAGACATTGCCCAGCCTTTCTTACGATATGCCTCACGAACTTCTTCACAATTGTTGCAGCAATCAACATCTGACTGCACACGAGAAAAACAAGAAGGGTAGAAATCTCAAGAACAACAATAGTAGTTATAATAATAATGAAACTCCCTTCAAGCGTTGTTTCACATGGCATACTCATAATTTAAAAATGGCCAAAATGTTTCACAGTAACCTATTTTATCATGATTTCTGATAAGTCCTTGGGCTGCCACAATATATTTTTCAATTCTATACATGATATGAAATATTCATTAGCCCAATTGTTCCTTATCACATCACAAGTTTCATCTCTTGCATGAAATTGCCAGGTTAAAGCTTCCATGTATAAGTGGGATGGAGGATTATTAATAAACCCCTCCTCCCCACCCCATCCCCCCAAAAAAAAAATAAAAAAGAAAGAAAGAAAGGAAGAATAACCTCTTCATTTCATATAGAAAAAGAGTTTTTATTTGTTGGCATGTTAATAAACTGGATATGAAATGAACAATAAACAAGTTAGGAGTTTAAAAATGATGGCAAGAACTATCAACTACAAAAGGAAGGAGAATACCCAAGGGAAAAGGTAAGAAGAAAGGAAAGTGAAGCTAAATAAAAATTAAAGGAGTAGACAGGGTAGAAAATCAAATACTGATGTTTTCTTTAATTTTTCTCCGGCCATGAATGGGCATTCTAAAACATCATAAAGAAAACAAAGGCAATCTTTTTCCATGGAACTATTAATCAAAGCCAAAGAGAGGCATACCATTTCAGCTCCATAACATGAACCACAGTATGTCTCATTGTGTTCAAGCCTACCACCATGTCTCTGTAAAGGTCTTTCAATCTGTAACAATTGGAGAGTGAAAGGAGAATTAGATTTCAGATCACATTGAAAAGCAGGTTTCCTAGGCTTTGGACTAGCATTGGCGAGAAATTTGCGGGTAAATAAGATAACAAACATAAAAGAAATTTGAGTTTGAATATTGCCTTTTATCCTTGGTAATGAAATTTGGAGTTACAATTTTAAGATCAAGGCACACAATACTTCTTCATAGGAAAATTCCTAGTTATAAAAGGATCCAAGACTGAAAAACGATATGAAGATAAGTTCCCATTTGTAAACTGAAGACATTGAACAACAACGATGCAAGTTAATTTTTAAGGCATCCTTATTCAACAAAAAAATTGTACAATAATATGCAGTCAAAATATGTACTGTTACTAACCTTGGGAGCACCAATACCATCCTGCCTTGTTTCTATTACATTACCATGTGCATCAATTCTTTTTTTGATGATGTCATGTCTCTGCACAAATATGAATCAGGTATCCATAAAAAGTTTCATTAAATCAGTTCTGCATTAGACAACTTTTCAAATAATCACCATTCATCCTGCCCATATATATCTCTAATAGTGTTACATTTTATATCTCATTAACCAGTCTGCAGAATAGAAAATGTCAGGTTCAAGTTGGCAGTTAATCCAAATTATTCTAATGCAACACTTGTAGTGTGTTATAAATTGTATAATGAGTGTGTTGAAAAGAAAACCATATATTAAGTTTTGTATTACCACCTCACCAAAAAGAATAAACAGGACATTTCTACAGACCTAGGAGTTTCAGCATACATAACAGCAAGACAAAAATGAGCAAAAATTTTGAAGTACGTACTACATCAAGATGTTGCTCTCCACTAATATCCATGGCATCAAGACTTAGGATGGAACAAGGAAGCCCTGGAAATGTGACATCAAACTGCACTTTCAAATGCAAGAGAGAAAACCACCATTTAGTTCTACATGTATCCAGTCTAAAAAAAATAAGATCATGATCTATTAAGGCAGAGATTATATAACTATAGTAAGGAGAATCATTTCAGAAGGGAAAGAAAATTTAATGTTCCGTAGACTTGAAATAGTGGAATAATCAAAATTAATCAATGTAATGCCAGGTACGATCTTATCCTCGAAGATGATGTAATGTATGACCAATTTGATACAAAATACAACTTGATTGAAATGAGAATGATATTAGTGAAAGTGTTTTTGCATAGATAAATTTTTACCCACTATGGAAGATCCATAATGAAAAACTCATCTATTTAATTTACCAAATTATGTAAAGGTCAACAGGGTGATAGGATAGAGATGATGGCAGCAACCAACTAAGGTCGACAAAGGGAAGGGTGGCATGAGGAGGAAAGAAGAGATTCCACTAAAGGCCACACCTTGAACTGGCATGCTCTAGAAGAAGGGTAGCACAGAAGGAAGTTAGAATAGAATATTGAGTTGTTCTCTGTCATTTAATTCATGCATCATCAGAGTTTTTCATAATTTTCTTTGTAATTTTGTTTACTTGGATGCAATCAAATCTAAGGAGCCACGCCTTAGGGTCCTATATATGCTCCCTAGGATTTACTGATTCATTTCAGAATAAAGGGCTAGAGTTCTCTCTCTTTTTCTTCATTTTGTTATTTTCATCTAAAGTATACTCGTAACTTAGCTTCACCAATAAAATCCTTATTCAATCATGTGATTTGTTCTACTATGCAGATATTTTTTAATTACTATATTTCTGCCCAACTTCTCATCTAAATTCTAACAGAAGGTAGAGTAACTTAGTGCAGTAATTAGTTCTTATTTCCTCTCTCTTCTTTCATTCTTCTTCCTCCTCCTCTATTACCAACCCAGACCACCATCAATTGGATTTAGTTTAACTAGCAAAGCTTGTGGTTGAACAAATTTTGTAGCAGTCCAACACAACCGGTAATGCATACTGCTCAAGAGGGGTTATTAGGTAACTTTACTAGAAATTTCACTAAGAAAAGCAGATCTGATCAGTTGGCACTTGTTAGATTTCAGTATTTTTTATGTAGATTTGGAAGATTCCAGAGGTAGATCAAATACCTACTCCTCAAGAGTTGTTCACTAGAAAAGGGGTTCTCAGTTCATTTTTCTTTTCCTCTTTTTTTTTTTTTTTTTTTAACATTTATCACATACAGGGATTTCAGTGTAGAATTGGAATATTATATTGGTCGATGTCCTTAGAATGATAAGAATGTTTTGGTAGATTTTGAAGAAAATAGATGGTTTCCAAGGGGATTGGCAACAAATTCTGGTGTGAACAGTAAAATAAGCTTGAATTTGAGATATACTCAAAAGATAGAGTTAAACAGTGTTCTCCAATATTGAATTGTTGCCAGAATCAAGCTGCGCCCACAGCATTAACAGAGGTGGAGCTTGCCAGAGTGGTGACCTCTAGTGGGCCATTTCTAAGAAGAAGAAAGAAGGAAGAATAAATGTATGTTTGACTTGAGTAATGTATCAAAACAAGATGATGTTCTGGAAAAGGCTTTGGAGTTCGATTGCTTGACATTTTTGGAGAAAATACCTCAAACGCATTTCAAAATGCCAAGAGAACACACCCTAACTTTAGAGAAACAAATAGGAATTATAAAAGAAACCTGATCAAGACAAAGTAATTGCAGTAAACAGAAAAGAAGTTGAAAAACATTGCTTAGGAAGGAAAGAGTGTCCTGGGGTTACATTGATGCGTAATCTTTCACCTCTGGAAGTATCTACCACAAGCTTTGTCTCTGTTACAGAATGGAGATATAATCCTGCAGATATAATTTAAAAGTAGCAAGATGTAAGTTTTTCATTTATCTCAATTATATAAATGAGTGTAAGTTTAGAGGAAAATGTATCAAGAGCAAAATTAACGTATACAAGAGATGAAGATTAAAAGTCAGAAATGCATGAAATGAACACAGTCAAGCATGTGTAATGGAAAATGTAAAGAAACCCCCCAAATACTCACTTAAATTTTATCCTACTGTCTCTGTCATTCATCTAACATTTTCGCCGTAGAGCAATGTAGGTGCAAATACTACCTTTCTTCCCTCCCCTATAATTCATGTTACTCAAATTTTCTTTCCTTTTTATATTTTGATTATCATTGCCATCATCTTAGTTTCATTTTTACTGTCATCCGTAGTTTCATCAACAAGATTAGCCAACTTGTTCTTGAAAAGCATGTTGATTATGTAAATATGTTTCTTAGCTAGGAAATATAAGTATCATGCAAAGACAATTAGAGCGTAAATAATAAATTATCCACACTTCACTCGTTCCAGTAAAAAACTCAAGCCATTCGTGAATAATCCCATCAAATCATAAGATAACAGAAGAAGTTCAGCAGTGTTCTATGTTCCTTCATTTTCCTTCCTATTTAATTCCCTCAAGTCCCGAGCTAACAATATTCAAATTCCTTCATTCCTCAACCAATGAGGTTCGTAATGTACAACTTACTGCGACGAAAAAAGAATTATAAGCCAAGTAAAATTAAACCATCAAGAGAACTAAACCTGCCCGGATCCTAATAAAGTCAAAACCCTAAAATCAAGCAATTAAACATTCTGATAACTGCTTGTATCATATCATTCGTGTAGAGGCAAAACAAAAAAAAATATAAAATCAAGAAGAGATAGGCGAAGGAACAAACTGAGCTCGGAAACGAATAGTAAAAGCATGACGATGGAGGACGCAAGGGTTATGACGCCACCAGATAACGTTCTGCTGTAGAAATCCTCATTGATCTTCGGATATGCATCCAAATTCCGGATTTTAGTCATGAAACTATCCATCATCACCACTGACTCAATAATTCAGCTAATGATTCCCGATCTCAGAATTTGGAAATCTCAACGGGAATTGATAGTTAACTTAAAAGCCCCGTTGAGTGATGGAAAAAGGGAAGTGATTCGGGATTCTAATGACTTAAACGAGGCATTTTTATTAAAATCTGCTTCGAAAATTTTGTTTCTGTCTGAAATTTAGGTATTACAGGAAAATTAGGGGAAAAACAATAATGGAAAAGAATTGAAAAGAAAAGAAAATGGGAGGACGAAAAGGACAAAGACTCGCCCGAGGAGAAATCAGAGGAGAGTCGTGGCCTTTTCTTCGGGTCTGGATCAACTTTGATCCTGGACTTTTGTCGTTTGGGCCATTTTCATCAACCGAATAAATAAAGCCCTGTACAATTTATCCTACATCATCTTTTTCTTTTATATAGATATATATGATTTTTTTTTTTTGGAGAGGATATATATATATATATATTTAATTATTGTATTATTATTTGGTATTAAAAATAAGTTATGTCAAGAAGGTGTAGTTCGGTCGGTAGCAATCTCACTTA
>JAXGGT010000004.1:8329092-8339377 GCA_035583425.1 Marsdenia floribunda | reverse complement strand
TTACGTATCTATTGATGATATCAACTTGTATGGTACAGAAGGTATATGTTTTTTTTTGTAAGTAGAAGGTAGATGTTGCAAGTAAGCAAAATAAATAAATAAATAAATGATATATCCAATTGGGAAAAATGGTGGAATTATTAAAAAAATAATAATAATAAAATTAAGTATAAAGTTCAATTTTATTAAATGGAAATAAATTTGAGATCAAATATTTTAGGGTGTGTTCGGATTACCACTCAATTCAAATTGAGTACGAAATTTTTGTTTCTCAATAACCATACATATTTGGACATTATTATTGTTATTATTATTTGAATTAGAGTTTGTCTCATACATTATACAATACATTATACATTAGGGTTGTCACCTCAATATTGTGGGCTTTATTAGCGTATCAATAATATTTATATTACTAATAAAATAATATTACACTCTTTTCCCAAAAAAAAAAAAAAATTACACAAATAATCATTACACTGACAACATTCATTTTGAATAAATTTTGTCTCAAAAAAATAATTTTTTTTTTTTTTCAAAAATAATTGTAATTCAAACACACCCTTAATTATTATTATTATTATTTTGATAAAATAAGTCATAGCATTAAAAGTAAAAAAAGAGTCATGGATACAATTTCATGTGACCAAACTAATTAAGAAAAAGGAAAAAAGATTCAAAACGAAAAGAAAAGAAAAGACTTGAAAAGAAAGAGCACACATGAAGTTTAGGGGAAAGCAGCAGATTCAGAAACCTCCTGCCTTAAGGTTTGACCGCTTTGTATAAAATAGATTCCTAGGTACGTGCGTGTATAATATATACATATATAGCAAGTTTCGTTTTAAATTTCAATTAATTTAAAATTAAATTGGATAAAATTCATTTTTTTAAGAAAATAAATTCTTTATATATATATTTATTGGTGTAATTTAAATTTAAAATATTAATTCAAAAGAACACACTCTTTTTACGAACTTTTATATGTTCTGAATTGTTTAGAAGTTGATTAGAGTGTGCATTTGTGAAGAATAATGGTGTGTTTGGATTTTCCACTACATTAGAAAAAAATTGTGTTTTTGAGACAAACTTTCATTCAAATCAAATATTATCTGTAATTTTTTTTGAATAAAAAGTGAGAGTTAAATATATAGGTTTTATAGGTGTAATGATTGTGTGTGTAAGAGAATATTTGTTTTGAAAAAAGTGTGTAAGAGTGATTTTATTAATAATAAATATTTTTTAAATAAAGTAGGGTCTACAAATTTTATAAGTGTATTTTTGGAGGACAAACGTATTTTGAAAAAAAAAATGATGTTCAAATATATTGAATAATTGGAAAATAAAAAAACTTCACTCGACTCTAATTGAGTGGAAATCCAAACACACCCTAAATATCAACTTAGTAGATGGACCCCACTATGCCATTGAAGTGGATTAGATAGAACGATACCTCGCCTCCCCTCCATATGCCGTGTCCGGAGCAAAGTAGAGCCTCTCGATTGAGGTTGCGTCGTGGTAGTCCTTAACCCTCATGTACATTTTTTATCATTCAATACCTCTACAAAAAGGTCCTAACATAAGCACCATCCTTAGGGGCGTGACCTGCCATGGGATCAAAGCAAGGACACTTGGCTTCGCCCTAATTGGACAATATACATTGGTAACTCACTCCCATTTCATATAAGTAATTTAGGCTATATTTGTAGTGAAGAATGTTTTTTTGAAAAAAAAAATTTGTCCCTCAAAACTTCACATATAAAACATAACTATAAAAGTTGTGGACCCCACTTTATTTAAAAAATATATATTATTAATAAAATCACTCTCATACACTTTTTCTAAAAAAAAACATTCTCTTACACACACAATCATTATACCTTATATATTTAACCCCACTTTTTCCAACATAAAATTCAATTTAAAAAAAATATGGGACAAGATTCATTTTAAATGATAGTTTATCTCGAATAAGTCATTTTTTTCCAGTTGAAAACTTATCCAAATATAGCCTTAGATAATTACTCTTCAAGCATAAGGTGAAAGCTAATCATATAGAGCACAAAGGAAAAAGTTGCAATTCTTTTCTTCTCCTATTTTATGATATATCTTGGTGCTTCTTGCATTGGAAATACTTCTTTGACTTTATCATTCGAAGATCTTAACGAAAACAAATTTTCGTCTAAGATTGTCCTTATAAGAATCAAAATATCTTACTCGATCGGAAATGGTGCATCATTATTGGTACTTACGAAAATATTCAATTCTTTAGATTATGTGAACGTACCAAATAGTTATGTTATGAAATCAAACCGCATTGATAGCCTCTACCCGCGTCCTAGCTCTACGCAGAGCTAGATTTGCCTCAATTGTTTGTCTCTTTCCTTCCGCTTTTCTCAAATTAGCTTCCGCGATTTCAAGAGTTTGTCGGGCTTCTTGGGGATCAATGTCACTACCTTTCTCTGCATCATTTACTAAAACAGTGATCTCATTATTGCCTATTCTAGCAAAACCACCCATCTCCCTCTTAGTTTTTGGCCACTGGATTAATTATTATTTTTAATATTATTTCTTAAAATTTCTACCAATATTTGTCTAAATGGAAAATCCAAATGATTTTAGCCAATTCAAGGAAAATTGAACAAGAAAGAACAATCCAACAGACTGACTAATGTAACTCTTATTATCTAGTTATTTCTATTTAATTTGTCAACTTATTAATTGAAATACTATTTGATGAGATAATATATATATATATTTTTTTTAACGCGGGCTTGTTATTTATAAATTATAGTTTATATGAGTTGAATCTGTTATTAAAAATTTGTGTTGAGTTCATAATTAAAAATGGTAAATCAATTTATTCCTCTTATATAATTTTTTATTTTTGACGAAAGAATTAGCTTAATAAGGATAATCACAAATTAAAAAAAAATTAATAATAATAATTATGGCGTATTAGAATATGATTAGACTGAGAGAAGTCAAAGAAGAATAGTAAGTGCGATGATGAAATCCGCTTCAGAAATTAGTCATCGCCAGATTCCCTAATCCTCTTACATTATTAGTATTATATAATATATATAACAACCAGTTGATCACCAAATATTTCCCATTAAACAAACCCACAGGTAGCCCCCGAAAACCAGCAGCAAAACTCCACTTCCACGGTTATGCACCAAAAAGGCGCACCCAACCCAACCCGACCGCCCTCCTCCGTAAATTCGCTCCTCCTAAAGCCGGCAATGCATTTTTCTCTCTCTCATTGGACCCCACTCACCCTCTCTTCCCAACACCAAGTCAACGGTCAAATTCAATTCTCTCATCTCTCATCGCTCTCCCCAACCCCCAACCTCTTGTCTTTATATCTCTCCCTCTCGTTTTCTCATCTCCTCCCCCCTTTTCTTTCTCTGCTCCTTCTTTCTTTCTTTCTTTCTTGTGTAATATTTTAGAATTATCCGACGCTGATTTTCTTTTTTTTTTTTTTTAATTCTATTCTTCTTAATTTTCTATCTGGAACAATGAAGATCTCTGCTTATGGATCAGATCCCTTTGACTGCATTCCCGACCCCATTGTTCTTCACATCTTCAACCAAATCTCCGACGTCAAAACCCTAATCCGTTGCCGTTCCGTTTCCAAGCGTTTTAACTCCCTTGTCCCGCAGGTTGATTCTGTTCTTCTTCGGGTGGATAGAGTCATCTCCGCCAACGATTCCGACGACGACGATGGGGACTCCTTTTTCCTCAATTTCCTTCGATCCATTTTTAAGTCTGTTCATAACCTTATCTCCCCGAATAAGCCCGCGGTTTTTAATGCCCCGACCCGCTCTCAGAATTCTCCGATCCAGATTCTTCGTGGCTTCGAGAACATTCGCAGCCTTCAAATCGAGCTTCCCTACGGTGATTTGAGGCTTGAGAAGGGTACTACTATCAAATGGAAAGCTCAGTTTGGGAAAACCCTGAAGAGCTGCGTCATTCTAGGGTTCCGCGGCGGCTCCGAGGCTGATTTTGGTGGTGGTGGTCTGAAAATGCGGGTGGTTTGGACTATTAGTGCGTTAATAGCGGCGTCAGCCAGGCATTACATGATGCTTGATGTGGTCAAGGAGCAAAATGATCTCGTCAATTTGATGGTAAAAGATAAGGACGGTGAAGGCACGGTTGTGATGGATAAGACTGGACTGAAAGAGTGTAAAAGTGTGGAAGTAGATGATGAAGAAATGAACATTAACAACACTACAGAAACTAACAGCGGAGCAGGGGTTTGGTGGAAGAGTAACAGAACTACGGTACCCGCTGTTAGGATGAGGATGAGGCACGAGGCAAAGATAGAATTATCTAATGGGGTAAAATTGCAGGGGGCAACACTTGTGGTGGTTAGGCCAATTAACAATGGAACTGGCGGTTGTGGTGGTGGTGCTCCGGAGAGAAGTGAGGCAGAGGAGCAAATTGGGGATGTGGGGTTGGCAATGGGAGCATTCGGCGGAGATGCGATGTACGGGGAAGCTGTGGAGAGGTTGCTCAAGTGTAGAAGTTATATTCTGGAGATGAACTCTTTTTAAGTCTTACAAGTAAGGAGTTAAAAACCAAGTCGCCAAATTATGTGTTCTTTTTCTCATCTCTATTTGGTTGATGGGGTTTTCCTTTGTTTAATTCTGGTTCTTAGTTGTTGTTTCTACCTGTGTAAATATTGTAGGTTTTATCCATCGGATTGTACCAGCTCTTTTGTTGTCTGTGTCAGAATTTTGAGCTTCCTCCTTGTACCATTGCAATAGGTTGTAGACAGCGCTTTACATAATTCTAGTCTACTTTACTTGCTATTTTATCACTTCCTTTAGTCCTTGCATTAGTTTGTTTAAACTTCTGGTAAATATAGGTTAAATTCTAGGATATTATTTATAAAAGGGGAAGAAAGTATGATATTTATATCTGACCCGGATAGAATTGAATGAGAGTTCTGTACATCTGGCTGGCTTCCATTCAACTTCAAACATGAGATTATATTTGCTTGCCCTGTGAAAAATGCTAATGGAAGAAAATGATCCCCAACTCTTTGAGCATCAATGCAATCTAATCAGGAAATTGGAGTTTGGATGTATTGAAAATTTTTGGCCGTGTCTGCAAAAGTCTCTTTTGGCAACAGACTACGAAAGCCTTGAATTCTAGTTTTGGATGAGACATAAAGGGGTTTGTTTTCCTTTTTTTCTTTCCAGGTGTAGAAAAGAATTTTGTTGAACATTGCAACTTTTTTAGTTGGAATTTGGGACTATGGGAGGCATGATTGATTGTGGGGAAAGGATATGACTAGATTTCCATTGAGATTATTCATGCTTGAACCAATGAGTTTTGTCAGTTGTGCCACAATTTTTGTACTCTTCCCTCTTTTCTTTTTTTTTTTTTGGTTTTTGTTTTGATAAGTTGTACTCTTCCCTCTTGGTGAAAGAAATTTCAGCTTATTAGCAGTAACTTCGTGATACACGTTGTACAGGATCTATAAAGCAAACTCCCATTATATTATAGCAATGGTAAATTTCCGAACCCCAGGGTCTTTTAACATCTGCAGGGATGTGATATGGGTAGTGTTCTACATTTTTGAATTATTCTTCGAGGAGACGGATGATTTGTAATCCAGTGCCTAATTTACACGTAGTTTAGCACTTTTTTTCGCCTTTTTTCTTTTCCTTAAAAGAAAGAAATAGAAAGGGAGAATGGATGGGGTCATGAATGAAAGCACAATAAGAGCGGCAAAGGGACCAAAGGAAGTTAACACTGTTTTTGAGTTCCCTACCAGTGTAATTGGCCACTTCCTACTTAGTGCTTAAAACCAGATAAAGGACTGCAACCCTGAATTTATAACCACAGCTTGAGTCTCAAAAAATTTTGTGCTACCTGTCAAACGTTGGTTAGCCCTTTAACAAATCTCTGCATTTGTGGTTGCAATCGGACAGGTACACAATCTCCCCAACACTCCCCTCCATCCTTCCACTTTTTATCCAAATCTGCACTATAACACATAATTGAAAAACAATATAAAATTATTTCTATATAAATTAAATTTAAGACCTTTCACTTAGATAACCAACAATCTCTTGCTAGACAAATTAAATTGGGAATCTAAATGAGTGACTGGCAAGTTAGATGAGGAGCTATGCTAATCGAATTACATTTTTTGACAATTTTGGGCCACATGAAGGTTCACAATACATAGGCCCAGTGTACATAAAACCTAATTTTCCTTCCATCTTCAAGCAGATGACATAACCCTTCATTTCCCCTCCTCCTATAAACAAACACCCATACATGCCACTTGGGATTCTAAAATTAACTTAACAAAGTTAAGCCTATCCCTGGGGTAATTTGGAGAACAAAGCGGAATGAGAATAGAAAATGAATGTTTGAATCAACATCAAGCATGTTAAACAAGATATGCATAAGGACCACCAAGAAAAGTTATTTGCCATATGCTTTTCATACCGGGGAGAAATGACGCACACATTAATTTAATCAGAGAAATAATCTTCTCACAGGCATCTTAATTTGGTTAAACCCCATTATTTTCATTCCTACCATAAGTTTACTTCTCTGTTGGCCTCCCGCAGAAGTTTATAACTTGAACAAACATACATGGTTGCTTCTTATCTTAGTGCACAACACAACACAACACAGTTCCATCTATGCTTTGCTATATCAACCAAGAGCATGAATGAATTCAACATTATGATGGAGCAATGCTAAATCTACTTGTGACAGAAAGCATCCACAGGCACAGAGGCAAAAGTAGTTTTTACTCTGAATGAAAAAGCCTGCATAAATAGATTTGACAACAATAGTGATAGACACTCCTCTATTCTCCTATAATAGCTAACAAGAGGTTGTAGAAGAGGAAAACAGCCATCGCAAAAATATTATGCAATGCTATGGAGAGAAGTAACCAGAAAATTATAGCATAAATTTTATTTGAAGCATAAAAGGTTAAAATGTAACGGAGAAAATTGATTGATATGTTTAAACTTTGGGCAAATGGTCATAGGAAACAAGATGAATAGATAACCATGATCGCAATATTTTAAGAACAGTTGCAGAAACAAACATTACATGAAGTGCCAAAAGACATCAAATTAATTAGCACTTGAAAGACAAGTCCTGATTAATCCGCCAATGGGACTTACCAGGCACCAGAATTTGTTGGAGTTATAGAGAAGGCAAAAGATCCATACTGGCATACATAAAACAAAGTTATCGTTCTGCAGCTTCCAAGATCTAATCAAAGTTGTGAATCTCATTTTCCATAAACCCCAAATTCACTGACTGACTTTATCTCTAGATCAGGAGGAACGAATTTCTGAAAGAACTTCAGTTCTGTATACTTGTATATTGTTGACAAACTAGGTCTTTTCTTAATCAAATTTCTACTCACCAAAATATCTATGATCTGGAGCCGTGGTTTAAGCCTCTTTTCCACACTGCATATGAGAATCTCAGGATGATCAAAGACATAAGAGAGCTCATAGTTTCCTGTATCAAGAAGAACCTGTACAGAATTCTCTATTTTCCTACATGAAATAGCAAACACCTGTGGCCTTCTATGGAACATAGAAAGAATTTGTTTTTCTGAAAATCCCAACTTTTGAAAGAAGTCCATTTTAAGCCACCATTTATTTTCACTCATTGAGGCCACTGTCCTAATGGCATGAAGATACATCTTGGAATCTCTATCACATCCTAGCTCATCAACTTTTTGAATAAATTTCCTCATATTTTCTGGTTTGTGCAAGCAAAACCTCGGAAAAGAAAAGATTTGCCTAATTATTCGATCTTCATTAATGCCACAACTCTTCAGAAGCTCAATATTGGGCAGCATGGTGTTCTTCAGATTGCACTTCAAAAATGTCCCAGAAACTTTTAGCAATTTAGCAACCTCTGAACCAGAACCTAACAGTTCCCTCAGCACCCTAACTGAGGGTTCAACGCTGTTAGTAGTACTTCGGAACAAAACCCAAGGGTCACTAGAGAATACATCAGCGATATCTGTGGGTGAGAAGCCGAAGTCTTGGAAAAACTGGATCTTGGGCTTGATAGTTGTCTCAACTCTAGCAACCAACACCTTAGGCTCCGAATTAACAAGTTTTTCCAAATGTGCAGTAGAAAATCCATTCTCTTTCAAGAAAGATAACACTGGTTCACATCTATTTGCGTCTTTCACAGAGGGCAGTTTAGAAGCAACGTTCGTAATTATCTGAGAAGAGAAACCGTGCTTTCTTAGCAAATCACTGACAGAACTGTTCTTTTGAGTGGGTGTTTTAACAGAGGATGAATACAATACAAGAAATAAACGGCAAGAAATTTGAGATTCGTTGTTGCGATGATAATGGTTTCTGAGGGACTCTGAGATGAGGCGTTTACATACATGAAAGTTCATGTTCTTGATAAATTTTCAGATGAAAGCAACAAATCTATATATACACGAAAAGAAACACATTACCAGGAAAAAATTCGCCTTCCAATCTAAGAGAAAACAGCTAGAAGCGGCGGTGCAGAAGAAAACGAAGGGCCAATTTTTCCGAATGTTTTGTTCCGGCGGATGCTGATTTCGGAATTGATGATCGTCATTATTTCCAACTTTCCCCCTGTATGTTTTTTGAGTATGGTTCTCTTGGGCTAACTATGGTCCTCTTGGGCTATCTTTTGTAATGGGCCATCTCAAAGTCCAAATGTTTACTCTGATGGGATTTTATATTTAGGGTGTCTCACTCAAGCCCATGTAAAAAACTTTCTTAATTTCAGTCCAAACCATTATTTGACTTATTTGTTTGGATTATTATCTCTTTTTTTGGTAACCCGGTATCCTTGTCGACTAATTCGGAAGAAATCTATGGATATACTCCCAATACTAGAACACATGATTGAAATTCCTTATCTATGGATATACTCCCAATACTAGAACACATGATTGAAATTCGTTATAAGGTCGTCCCTGATGAGATTCGAACTCAAATCCTCCACTTGACAAGTAAGGAAAGCCACACCACTGGGCTACCACATTGTTCTCGGATTATTGTCTCTTTAACGCTTATGTAACCAGTATCCGTATCTATTAATTTATGAGGGATTCATAAAAGAAAAGATTCTTAAGACGTATATGATTGAAATGCAATTTCTTGGTAAAACAAGATCCTCTTAGACTTATCCAAGAGGAATCTATGGGGAAAAACTTCTAAAACTACAATATATGACTAAAATACGACACAAGATCCTACCCAACGTAATAAGCCAAGTAGAGATGCGTAACTAAAGTGAGTCACACCAATAAAGTTACTATGTTATTTTTGTTTAATGTTACAGTTGAATTACTCAACTATTTAACAATACTTTATTGGTTCGAGTGGAAGAAGTTTGTTTAGTTAGATATGGTGTGATGAGGTTTTTGCCTGCTTCCTTATTAGGTACAAAGAGTCAAGTATGATGCATCTAATCATTATGGGAAAAATATATTTACTTATTAAGTAATCCTTGATTGATGCCTATACATTGGATTAACTAGGTCTATCAATTTAGTATTAAGTAAATTCTTAGACAGTTTCTATCATAATTTTGTCTTGTGAAAGAATCACATGGAATTAAGGCAGCTTAAAAAATAATTCACCGGATGGTTCATTTATTTATTTATTTATTTTCTTTTATTAAAAAAAATAAACGAAGAAGCAAAACTCTACTGAATAATGGACCATTAAAAAAGAAAAGAAAAGCAATCATTAGTAGGATTATTAGAGTTACTAGGGTTACAATTTTTATTTATTTATTTATTTGTGGGTTCAAAAGAAAAACCTAACGTATAAGGGATCATTAGAACCATAATATTTTAAATTAAAAAAAATATCAAAATCATTTGGCAAAGATGGGTTGCATTATGAAGAATCCTACCTTTACTCCCTCTTTTCGTAGATATTAGCTTTCTTTTCCTTTTCCCTTTTTAAATATCTATCTATCTATATATAAAAAATTATGAATTAAAAGCGCTCGAAGTAAAATAATAATAATTTTAGAGAAGAAAGTAGTAGTTCAGTAGTTTGATTTTCCTTACTTAGTATTTTCACCTAACTTGTCAAGTAGAAGACATGAGTTCGATTCTCACTAAGGACGACCTTATGCCGAATTTCAGTCATAGATCCCTCTCTAATTAGTCTATAAGAATATTGGATTACAAAAAAAAAAAAAAAAAAAAAAAAATTAAAATAATAATTTTGAACAAGTTTGGTGACGCAATATATTACGTCACTTATAAATGTAGCTT
>JAXGGT010000004.1:8261666-8272009 GCA_035583425.1 Marsdenia floribunda | reverse complement strand
AAAAAAAAAAAATCAAAATATTACTATAAAGTAATATATAGACAATAAGAAGAAAAAGAAAAAGAAAAAAATTAATAAAATAAAAAATAAAATAACAGATTTTCCTGTTATTTGTGATTTACTGTTACATCAGTCCAAATCTACGTAACATTTCTTATAAAAATTGATTTACCATTTTTGAATAAATGTTTTTTTATTAAAAAATATTATTTTAAATTGATTTTTTTTCAAAACGTAATATTAAGTAATTAAGATAGATGATTTTTTTTTTTTTTTTTTTGAAAAATTAAGATAGATGATTTAATAATATCCTAAATTTATTAAATGAGGAAAATGCACTTGTATATTAAAAAAGAAAAAAGAAAAAACAGAACCTTTTTTCCTGGTATTATATGAGAAAAAAACTGAACGTTTGTTACGCTTAAATTCAAATGATTGTGAATTGATGAACCCTTCCACAAAATTTATTTTTTTATTTTTACTTTTATTTTTAAATGTGTTGAAAGTAAATCTGCATGGGTCAGGGTTGGGCCCACAAGTCTAGTTTAATTTCCCAAGCAGTTCGTTTTGTCCCTTGTGAAAGTTGCAGCCATCGACCTATAAAAGCACCAACATTTGCTGTTACTGCTAAACTGGCTTTTCTTGCTTCCTGCAGAGCTCATTTTAATGGCGTGGCCGTAACAAACACCACCGCACCTCTTGCTATGCCTCCTTATTCTCTCTTCATTCAAAGGAAATCCCTTCTGATTTCTCTCTCTCTCTCCCCTTTCATTGTCATTCCCCAAAACCCACAATTTTCTCACCAGTCTACTACCTACAGTTCAAATGTTGTTTCTTGAAGTAGTGCTAGATTAATTTTTGTTCCTTTTTTTTTTTAAAAAAAATATATATATATCTATAATTTGTTGTGTGTAGTAAGAATCTGTATTTTGTGGGCTGTTGTAATGTTTAGTGTTAAGGAAAATACTCAAGAGAAAATGAAAGGGATGTTAATCAATGAGATTCCATATGTGAATCATTATTTTCACGAGAATAACGATTCTAATATGGTTACGGGTGTTCCATATGGTCGCGCTGATGCTGGATCAATTTCGAAGGAACTTGATTCTGTTGGAAATGGTTCATCGTCGTCACTACTGTCATTCATGAATCCGTTTTATGATACTTCGGATCATGGAACAGTTAATCCTACTGTCAGGTATACGGACTCAGGCCTAGTCAAGAACAAGCCCAACGGAGAGTACATGTGCAATGTACCATATCAACTGGGTTTATGCAAGAATCTTCAGAGAATTAACATTGGAGGTGAACAGAAGAATTACTGTAATGCAGGTCAGTTTCGGGTTGACCCAGATGGGGATTTGGTTGGACTCAATCATCCTTGGTCGAATAGTGTCGGAGGATTTAAGGAAGACGGCATTTATGGTTACCCAGTGGGGCTGAGACTAGGATGTGATGTTAATGATTCAACGGGGCCTTTCTCTTTTCTCTCTAAAAGGCACTCCGGTGCTCCGTACAATGAAGACCAGATAGATAGTTATATGAGGCAGATAAAAGAGCAGGAGAAAGACCATTGCAGCCGTGATGCTCAAGTTCATATGCCTTCTGGGGTTACTGGTTTAGATATGCCATGGCCCAATGATGGTTTCTATAAGACGCAGCAACGTGGGCTTATTAACGACGGTGGTCTGCGCAGCTCTCAATCTTTTAATCCCCAGGTAGAATTTGATATGGGATGCAAACCTCCAATGGTGAAACAGAAGGCCAGAGAAATCTCAAATGATGGAATCAAACTGCATTCACCTCTTCCACCCTTGGCGAGTGCAGAGGAATTAGGGGCTTTAAATTATGAAGATACCTTCATTGTAGATGGGAAGCTTCCAACCTGTGCAGTTGATAAAAAATCTAATCGTTCAAAGGTTAGCAAAAAGAAGCTGAAGGAAAGGTCACAAGAGAAAGAACCTGTCCCAGATTTTATGTGGGGGCATGAGCAATCCAGTAACAGAGGAGTATACGAAAGCGGTCCATTGCAGGACATGCTTATGCGACCATTTTATTGTTCATTGGCTGATTTGAGAGGTTATATCTACTTGATCTCCAAGCACCAGTTAGGTTGTCGATTCTTGCAAAGGGTATTTGATGAAGGAAATAGTGAAGATACGAAATTAATATTTACTGAAATTCTTCCTCATATTGTTGAGCTCATGATGGATCCATTTGGGAATTATCTCATTCAGAAATTATTGGATTTCTGCACCGAGGAGCAAAAATTGCAGATTGTGCTCATGCTTACCAAGAGACGTGGAGAACTCGTCAGCGTCTGCTTCAACAGCCATGGGTAATCACATTGACTTTGTTTCAAGCTGTTACTCCTTTCTCCTTATTATATTTTGTTTGATCTGATGAAAAGTAATTCTTTATGCTCTTCAGCACCCGTGTCGTGCAAAAGCTGATACAAACCATGAAAAGCACGCAGCAAATTTCCCTGCTCATGATAGCCCTTAAACCAGGCATGGTCGAACTCATTAAGGATATCAATGGAAATCATGTGGTTCAGCTTTGCTTACAGTGCCTTAGCAATGAAGAGAACAAGGTCTACTCCGTTTTCCATGTGTGTTATTATATTCGGATCTTAAGATTAGAAAAATTCCATACACATACTCTCTTCTTCTGCTTTATTTTATTACATAATTGCTTTGGAATGATTTCATGTACCACGGTTACTTCTCTGTCAGTTAAAGCTACAGAAGATGAAGCTTTTAGCACTTAATTATTATGCTTTGTTATTACTATATTCTCTCTCTCTCTCTCTATTTTAACTTTTTACTGAAGCCAAAGTTCAAATTTCTCTCTCCCTTTGAGTTTATGAATGTTCCTTCAAACTCCAATACATTCTGTTAGTGGTTAAAGAACGTTATTTCAGTTCCAACTTTCGTCATATCCCACTAGACAGCTTAACATGGATGGAGGACTGCTAATGAGAAATGTTCAACCAAATGCCACTTGTTACACTATGTTTTGGGTCCAGCAATGTTTATGTTAGTTGCCCTGTCATTTGGATTAGTTACTGTCTCAAATCGTATCGGACAAATTTATGCATTAATCTGGTATGACACAAAGATTTTGCATATTGCTGTCTCCCTGATTGTTTTATTCTGCTGGTCTTATTGCTTACTATTGTTTAACAGAAACTGTACTTTTTGATTTTGCAATTTGGAAGTTCTAGACATGGAGTGGTCAGGGAGGATTTGCCCTCATCTAATATGTTTTAGACTCATAACAGAAGAAATGAACTTAGCAAAAGAAATGTAGCTTCTCTTCTGGCTGCCTGGCCATTTCTAGAAATCAAGAATCTTTATTCTCATTTTAAGTAATGGTTCTCATAAGATTTCTCTACTAAAGCAGAGACCATATAAGTGCATGGTGGCAATTTTTAGGATAATAATATATTATGACAAATTAATCCCAAGAAGTTTTATAGTTTCTTACGAGCCACTAATGGGATTTGGAGATAGTACATGAGGACCTTTAGATACATCTCTTTTGAGAAGTATGGAATATTTTGTTTCTGAGATACAGAAGTTCTAGGTCATTTTGATGTCAAAGTGAAGTGGGAATACTGCTGGTGATCACATCTAATGTTGTGAAAGGAACAAGGCTCGATCCCGTGAAATCTACACTTTCTAGCACAACAATGGTATTCCTAGTTCAACATGATTGTTGTTTCTTGGCTTTGTAAAATTCTGGTAACATCCTTAGATTTTGCGCTAGTTTATCTTGATTCAGGGAGATCTTATAATAGATACTGACTCGGGGAGCATTAATCTGGAATAGAAGTAACTAAAACACAGGAAGTAGAATTTATATTTGCATGTGGGTTGATGAATGTATCTGCACAGGAACTAAAAGGATAATTACTTAATCCTACTAAAATCCAGGACTTACTTGAGCAGTGCCTGTTTTAGTTTTTAAATATATGGATGTCCTAAATTCAGCAGCCCCTCTGGGGCATGCACTAAACAGTAAACACTACTTCCTCTCTTCTTCTATTAGAAAGTGTTCAATGAATATTTGCACTACCATAGTTATGTGACCATGACTCCCTTCAACTCATCACACTTGAATAATTTCTAGGTGAGGAGATGGAAGAAAGAACCTTTGAGATTTCCAAAAAGTCTTGTTTCTTTATATTCTCTAATTGTCTTATGGAAAAGTTTAATTTCAGCAAGAAAAATGTGTTAATTTCTCACCCGAAAGCCTTTTTCATCATTTGTGGGGTTGTGAATTTCTCTGACTAATAGCTGTTTCAGTTCGTATTTGATGCTGCTACAAAATTCTGTGTCGAAATTGCATGCCATCGCCATGGGTGCTGTGTTCTGAACCGATGTGTTGCCTATTCGAATGGGAAGTATCGGGAGAAGTTGGTTACAAGCATTTCAGCAAACAGCCTTTTCCTTGCACAAGATGCCTTTGGGTAATCTTCTTGATTTTTCATTTCCTTCTTGATTTTTGTTCAAAGGTCGTCGAGAAAATGGAAGAATCGATAGATATATCACTTCTAAACTTGTGAACAAATTCTTTCACATTATGGATGTTTATCTTCGACAAAACTGCAGGATATATCATCATTTGTTTTTATATTGTTTCCTTTATACATGCCATGATTCCTAAGATTATGTAACCAGGATAAAAATTGTTTGGCATTTTCTTTTATTGCAGGAATTATGTTATCCAACACATCATCGAGCTTAAAATTCCATATGCTACTGCGACCATACTTTCTCTGTTTGAAGGCCACTATGCCTACTTGTCAATGCAAAAATTCAGCAGCCATGTGGTTGAGAAATGCCTAAGATGTGTAGAAGACAGCCGCACTAGAATCATCCAGGAATTAATTTCAGTGCCCCACTTTGATCAGTTGCTGCAAGATCGTTTTGCTAACTATGTGATCCAGTCTGCACTTGAAGTGTCGAAGGTAATAACTTGCTCTCTGGTATTTACATTAATTTTCTGGGTACTTGAAAGTTTTTTTTTTTTTTTTTTTTTTTTTTTGTTCTTTTTTGAATATTGTCATGACTAGAACTAAAGAGATTGTCAGTTAGAACAAATATTTACCAAGAAGCTAAAGAATATAGAAGTAAAACCAACAACCTGTGAAGTTTAATAGGGTTCTTGTATAAACACCCTGCTCAGGTTAGACACAGTTTCCAATTATATTTCTGGATATGAGAGAATTGATTTGAGTATAACATACTCATGTTCCTTTTCTTGGTTTATATCCATCAGGGTTCCATTCGTTCACTGTTAGTCGAAGCACTTCGACCCTATGAAATGCTCCGAACCAATCCGTACTGCAAGAAGATCTTCTCCCGCAACCTTTTCAAGAAGTGAGATGTTGTTGTTGTGAAAGTGTAATGTTGTGCTGGGGAGAAGAACATAGGAATGTTTTTGTTTTTTTTATTATCATTATTTTTTTTTATATCAGATGATTTCTAGTATTTATCATCAGAGTATGTAAGTGACCATACAAGCAAAAGCCTTGAAATAACTTTTTGATGCTGTTGCCTAACAAGGGAAGAAATAGAAGCAGCAGCAGCAGAACATTTTTGCTCATCAAAAGTTCTTTTTTTTTTTTTTCCCTTGTGTCTTTTATGTTGATGTTGTTGTTTATGTTATAACAAAACTTTTGCTGTAGTGAAACTGTGGCATGTCAACCTTGTTCTTGTTTTGGAAGATTTTGCAAGCGTTATTGGGTCTCACCATTATTGAAAAAAAAAAAAAAAAGATTAAGAGAAATGATTGACGCTTAAGTCTTAACCCTATTTTTAGAGTTTTTCTTCCTTTTACTTACTTTGAGCGATTCTATTGACTATTGAGTATTGATTATATAACAAAAATTAGTTCCACTAAAAATATGCACACTTTCAGGGGTCAACATTGTAATTTTACCTTAATTTAGCATTATTATTATTATTATTTAAAAAGGTCAAATTGATCACCTCCTTTCCTCTGGGTGTTTGTTTTAATGAGAATATAATTGATATAAAATTGTGTCTTAGGAAATATAAAATATTCAATTTTTTTTTAATATATATTCAAAATACATACATTTGATCTTTTGATTTATAAGAAACATAATTTAATAATTATTTTAGGAATAACTTTATTCCTTGATACATAAATATGAGTTTGTAGTCATCATAATTTAAAAATAACATCTTTAACGTTGCAAAATAAATTTTTGTTCAATTTTTTATTGGACAATTTTATTTATCTTTTATTTTTATATTTAATATTAAGTGTATATTTTTTTATTAACAATTTTACCCTTTTAACTTGTAAAAATAATTTTTAGTCCTTATTTTTTAATTTTATAGACAAATTCACTCTTAATTTAATTTTTTTTTTTTTAATTTCTATATGTATATTTAATTATTAACATTAACTTAATGAAATTTTTCCCATATAATATATAATTTTATACTTTAATTCATAAAGTAGATTTTAATAAATAATTTACACACACACACAATTCTACTCTTATATAATAAAAAAATAAATTTTTAAAGTTAAGTTGGAAATAATTTTTTTTTTTTTTTAGAAAAATCATTTTAGATAAATACAAACACACCCAAATGAGCTTCCCCTTGTCGGGCTTATGGTTAACTAAGAATGCCATTTGTTACTAACATCCCAATTGGTACAAAGTAAAAAAAAATTGGCTCCCTTAATTAAGCTGATTTAATTAAAATCTTATAGAAATATAAACAGTGTTGAAAAAATTTCTCTTAAGAAAAAAAAAAAAAAAAATTTAACATGACTTGATTTTAAATTAGTTTGGATTCAAGTTAGTTTGGATTCAAGTGATTATTGGATACACAGAAAAGAAAATCTTCAATAGTGTGATTTAGGAAACCCGAAGAAGTCAATGTGGAGAACAAGGTAGCAGCCTAGTGGTGTAGCTCCCTATGCGTGGAAGATCTGGGTTCGAACCTCACCAGAAATGATCTTGTGCGTGTTATAGTCTTGGGGGGTCTATTCCCATAAATTCATATTAGTAGATAAAGATACCGGGTTACAAAGAAGCCATGGTGAATGAATCCTAGTAAGGATGGATCTACCAATGACTTATTCTTGGATAAGTGCAATTTTGGACCAAAGAAACAACTCCAACATCCACTTCAACAAAAGTAGATGATAATTTATTACTATTATTATAGCATATAAAACATTGTCAAAAGCTACCACACAAAGCCTCAGCTCAGCACAAGTTTTATTATTCACACAAACCAAAAGTGAACAAACGAAGGCACAGTAGCAACTCTAGATAGATCAAGAAGGGTGGATGGGATTTGATTCTCTAGACAATATATAATGCCATCATCAGTGCATAAAAAAATCCACCCCTTTAAGCATCCTCTCCACCTATCAGTGCTATGAGCATTTTCTCATAGTCTCCATGGGTGTCCTTCCCAATGGCACGCTCCAGAGACACGCTGTTCCTCTTGTGGTACAAGTCCTTGATTATCTGCAGATCAACCTCTGCCCTCGTAGCCACAACTCGAGTCAGATGTCCTTCATCTGTTCCACGCTTGTTGATCGATTCTCGAAGAATCTTCTCGAAGTAAGCCTCAGGGTAAACCAGGCACTCAATAGTGGCTCTGAGGATTGCACGAAGATCATCGTCGTCGTCATGTTCCAAATCCTGCCAAATGGAAAAAGGATCAATCTTTCAGAAAGAATATTGATAGCTTTAATCAGGTGTCTTGATATTTTTGATGATTGAATACTTTCCAATCCTGTTCTTGTACCTTTAATATATCATTTCCAAACTCATTCTTGTACTGATTCACTGTTGCATTGATCTGTGCCTTGCTTCTTGTGCCCAGAATTCTGGTGAGCTCCTCATCATTGTAATGCTTTCCTTTGATTTTCTCATGGAGTATCTTAGCCTCTGACTTTGCAAGACTCATATTTACCTCATCTCCACTGTACCGATAAGAGCTCACCAGCAGTAACAGGAGCTGAAGAAGACATAACAACAAAATTAATCTGCTAGAGATAACACGAGTACAAACAAACCATTATGTATTTCAGACAAAATATTTGATCAGAACTCAATTTGGAGACATCCAGGCCTAGCTAGCTGATCATTTCCATCTGATTTTTTGACAATGCAAACCTTAAAAAAAAAAAAAAAAAAAAAAATGATAAAGCAAAAAAGAAAACTTCCTGCCATGTACCTTGCGGAAGTCCCCTGTTGTGTGATGTGCAACATCTTCTTCAAGAGATCTCTTGAAACGGGCGTGATAAGCTTCCCTAACCATAATTAACTCTCTTGGTGACCTTGAACAAGCTATCTCCACCAAAACCTGGTTGCTTGATGTCCACCTCTTAGTAGCCTCACTGGCCAAAACTGCGTCCCGTTCATGAGGGTCCAAAGTCCACAGCAAAACCAATCTCTGACATATAAAATATAAAAAAGTTAAAAAAGTATTGGAAATGCAATCTTAAGGTTTCTTGGACTTTGTTTAAATCCTGTAAAACAAAAACTGCCTCATCTATAGGCACACAAAATTCTTACACTCAAAACATGGAGATGAATGTTCAAGACAATTAGATCAGAAAGAAAAAGGTGGTTTTTGGGGGTGGTGGGGGGAGCCTGTAACCAACCTCAAAATCACTAGTGAGCTCCTTGTCCAGTGCTTTGAGGAGATCTTCCCCATACTTCTCAGCATAAGCCTGACGGATTGCCTTGCGTTGACCAGCATTTCTATGAGCTAAAATGGATATGATCAAACCCTCGTTTGTTCCCCATCCTGCAAAAATTATGTGCCGTTTCAGTCAAGCTTACACGTAAATTTAATTCTACATCAGACCAATGATTGTACGCAATTCATTCACAAACTATATATCTCTCAAAATTCCACCCTGCTTGGATGGCCCTCCAATAAAAAGGGTGGGTTTCATTTTCTGTAGATCACATCCTGTATCTCCAAGATCCGTCATGCTAGTGAATATCCAGTGCAACAGAAGAACAAAAGAAATCAAAATCAACACTAAGGCGTTCAAGATTAGCAGTGGATCAAAGAGATCCAGGGAAGTACTATGATATCCATGTAAAACATTGCACATTAGGAGAGTCTATGGAAGAAAGTTTTCACTTTCCATCCGATTGAGTCAATCCCCACAAAAAATCACTCCAAAAAAAAAACAGTCGGAAAAAATCATCAAGCGACCCTGATCAAAGGTCAACACAAGGAAAAGGTAAATCCCAGACCCATACAAAAACATGGTAACAAGATCATCAAAATCACTATACAAAAATCAAGAATCAAGAAAGATCACATAAACAGTACCCCCAGTCCCCGAACACCCACACACAAACACACACGAACACATAGGAAGAGATGAAAGCATAGAACACACCTTCGAAGGCTTTGCGGAGTTGCTGGACGTCTTCGGCCACAGAAGGGACGTGAGGAGGAACTACAAGAGAAGCCATTGGCAAAGCAAGCAAGCAGAGTTCTTAGTACGGTGTGAACTAAAATGGGTGTTTCCTCGTTGGATGTTGAGCGTAGCTGAAGTGGTCACTCGGGTGTCGGTATTTGAAGACAATATAAAACGACATGGGCATCTCAGTTTCGCCACGTTTCCGTATTATTATAGGCTTTACATGACATCGGATCTGACGTGTGACGCGGATTCACGAATTTGGACACGTCAAGAGTCAATTTCACCATATTATCTCCTATAAATACTCTCTTTATTTTAGAAAAAGAAAATTATGATTTTTTTATTTTTAATTATTTTATTTTATTTTTAATTTTGAAGTACTTTCATTTTCATGTTTTAAACTTATAATTTTTTAAATTATAAGTGCGACTGCAGCTAATTAAACCACGTATTTTTGAACTATTTAAATTAAAAAAATTATTTCTCTATATTTTACTCATCAAATTAATAAAAAATTAAAAATTTTTACTCAGACAAATCAAGAAATTAATATATATTTATTAATTTTTTTAATATTCTTGTAGTTAATATTTATAATACGCACATATTAATTATTCTAATAAATCAAGTAAAATTAAATTAAAAATTATGACATAATTCAATTATTAGTTATTTTATTTATAATTGAAGAACTCATGAATCCGACATTGAAAGTAAAAATATGTCAAAATTTAAAAAATCTTAAAATAAAATAAAATAAAAAAGGAAAAATGAAAAATCTTACCTACTGGTATATTCCATAAAAAAAGAAAAGGAATGGTTACGTTCTACCAAATGCGACGTTAAAAAAGTTGATTGATTTGATTCCACTTTTGCAATGGTCTCTC
>JAXGGT010000004.1:8243681-8255607 GCA_035583425.1 Marsdenia floribunda | reverse complement strand
CAATCTAGGCCGCCTCTCTTGCATATTGGGCTTCATAAAACTGTAACATGAGGTCTGCCAGGTCATTTGGATTTGGGCCTGAAATAGAATAAACATATAATTAAAACCCAATAATTTAATATTAATCTTATTAACGCATAATAATCCAAATAACAAATAAAAGTCCTAAGAATGGTAGAGAGACATATTGAATACTAAGTATTAAGGGTCCAAACTGTATAAATCTATATGTTATCAGCAGTCGGTCATCCAGTAATTCTTTAATTGATGACATGTTTCCTAGTGCACAAGTCGTCAAAGTTGTGATGCTCTCACTAGTGTGCTTTCCTTTGATTACTTCCAATGTCAATACTCCGAAGCTATACACATCGCCTTTTTCAGTAACTTTCATAGTGTAAGCTAATTCTGCAGTGTTTAAGCTAATTAAATTTATATATGTCTTTTTTTTCAATATTAAATAATATTTTGAAGAATGTTCTAACAAATGCACCTGGTGCTACATAACCATATGTGCCGGCCAATGCGCTCTGATTGGAAGAACCCAACTTCAAATGCTTAGCAGTGCCAAAGTTTGAAACACAAGCTTCGTATTTAGAATCAAGCATAACATTGTTTCTTGTTATGTCTTGATGAACAATTGGGGGAGAACATTCATGGTGCATATAAGTCAAAGCATGTGCAACTCCCTTTAGGATGTTCACTCTCTTTGGCCAATCCAATTTTCTGGCTTCTTCATCTACGCTTAGAACTTTTGCCAAACTACCTCGTTCAAGGTACCTGTACACCAGAAATGAGTGTTGGGGATTAAAGGAGAAGCCGTAGAACTTCACAATGTTTCGATGCTCGAGATTTGTCAAGGCCCTTATTTCATTCAAAGACCCTTTGTGATATGCAATCTCATTGAATAGATCAATCCATTTCACAGCTACAATGTCGTCTGATGAAAGTTGTGCCTTGTACACCTTTCCATGACCGCCATGACCAATGCAGAATGTCTCGCTGAAACTATTTGTTACCTCCAGCATTTCATTGTACATTTCTTTTCCACTAAATGTGCTCATCCAAAACATATCATCTATCAGTGGGCTTATTGATTTTGTTTTTCTATTCCAAAGAAGAATTCCAAAGATTGCAAAAAGAAGTAATACTACACCCAAAAGGGGAAGAAGAACAACCAGGAGGACTTTCTTTCCCTTTGCACCCTGCCTCTTACCAAGATTAGAAACTTCACAACGTTGCAAGCCACTAATGTGGCTGCATAATCCTTCATTCCCATTTACTTGTTCAATTGTGGCATTTGGAAGGCTTTGCCCTGTGGGACGAGTCCTTCCAAGTTGTTGAAATACAAGTAAATCAAGCTCGGAAGATCTCCCAAACCCTTTGGGATAGTACCAGAGAGGTTGTTGTGGGAGAGATTCAACAGCTCTAGACTTAGCAAACTTCCTAATTCAGGAGGTATTAGTCCTGCCAATGCATTGAAACTCAGGTCCATCTTAGAAAGTTGAGCTAAATTTCCCATCTCTTGTGGAATGTTGTGGCTTAAAAGATTATTGCTGAAGTTCAAATAAAACAACTGATGACATTCTCCTAAACTTCTAGGAATCGACCCAACTAATGAATTTGAGGATAGATCAAGATAAAGAAATTCCTTCGAAGATCCAAATTCTTGGGGTATGATGCCACCCAAAAGTTGATTCCCAGTAAATCCAGATAAAGCATAGAAGTCAACTTCTTTAGTTTCAATGGAATCTCCCCATTTAAATGATTGGAGGAGAGGTCAAGATGTTTTAGCTGAGTTTAATCACCAAAATTTTCAGGTATTCCACCCGTGATGTTGTTCCCGGGGATAGATAGAGTTTCCAATTTTTTGCATAGTCCCCAATTGTTGGAAAGTTCACCATAGAAATTGTTGTTGCTGAGATCCATGAAATTCAAATCAGGATAGATACCAAATATCTATGAAAGGTTTCCAGTTAGTCGATTCCCTTCGAAGCGGACCCTAACTATACTAGAACAATATTTCAAGCTTTTTGGAATTGGACCAGTAAGCATGTTGTTCCTTATAGTAAGATTTTGGAGTCCTCCATTTTGGCATAGATTTTCTGGTAAGTGACTAGAGAACTTATTATCACCTACTTGACAAGAAGTTAGGAGCTTAAGATTTCCCAACTCTCTTGGAATGGAACCCAAGAGTTGATTCTCGAAGAGATGGAGAAATTTCAAGTTGCCCAAATTACCTAGTGAAGAAGGAATGCAGCCACTGAGTTTATTCTCACATAGATTCAATTCCGTTAGGAGCTTCAGATTCCCCAACTCTCTTGGAATGAAACCCGAGAGTTGATTCTCAAAGAGATGGAGAAGTTTCAAGTTGCCCAAATTACCTAGTGAAGAAGGAATGCGGCCACTGAGTTTATTCTCATATAGTTCCAAAGAAGTTAAGAGTTTAAAATTTCCCAACTCTCTTGGAATGTGACCACTAAGTTTATTCTCAATTAGATCCAAATCAGTTAGGAGCTTCAAATTCCCCAACTCTCTTGGAATGGAACACGAGAGTTGATTCTTGTAGAGGTAGAGAAGTTTCAAGTTCTCCAAATTACCTAGTGAAGAAGGAATGTGACCGTTGAGTTTATTCTCACTTAGATCCAAATTAGTTAGGAGCTCCAAATTACCTAGTGAAGAAGGAATGCAACCACTGAGTTTATTCTGACTTAGTTCCAAATCAGTTAGCTAGGAGCTTAAGATTCCCCAACTCTCTTGGAATGGAACCCGAGATTTGATTTTCATAGAGGTGGAGAACTTTCAAGTTCCCCAAATTACCTAGTGAAGAAGGAATGTGACCACTGAGTTTATTCTTACTTAAATACAATTCAGTTAAGAACTTCATATTAACCAACTCTCTTGGAATGGAACCCGAGAGTTGATTCTTGTTGAGGTAGAGAATTTTCAAGTTCTTCGGATTACCGAGTGAAGAAGGAATGTGACCACTAAGTTTATTCTCACTTAGATCCAAATCAGTTAGGAGCTCCAGATTACCTAGTGATTTTGGTATTGTGCCATTGAGACTGTTGTTCTTCAAGCAAAGATTAGTAATTGATCTCGAACTTCCAATTTCAAGGGGGATGGTACCAGATAGATTATTGTTGTAGAGATACAACAATTCGAGGTTTTTCAAGCTGCCAAATGTATGTGGAATTGAACCAGTTAGGATGTTGTTTCTCATAGAAATGGACAAAAGGTTATGTAGTTGTCCTAACTTGGGAGGAATGGGACCTAATAGAAAATTTTCTTGAATATGTAGTAACATTAAATTTTTCAATTTGCTGAAAGAAGCAGGAACAGGGCCAACAATATCATTTGTATACAAACCAAGCTCACCGAGGGATCTTAACTTGGTTATTTGTTCGGGAATTAAGCTATTCAAGCAATTTTGAGCCAAATAGAGGGTCTGAAGATTTGAGAGAAGGCCAATTTCAGGTGGAATGCTTCCCGAAATTTGATTTGTGGACAAATCAAGTTAAACAAGCTTGGACAAGTTGGCTACTTGGGGTGGTATGGTGCCAAAGAAATTATTCATACTGAGATCAAGATATTCAAGATTTTTTAAGGATGAAAAAGGGAAATCATAAAGCGAGCTGGTAATACCTGAACTCGTAAGATTCAACCGATTGATGGTGACATTGCGGCTGGCGAAGCCAATGCAAGAAACACCGTACCAAGAACAAGGACTGTAAAGAACAGTGGAATTTGCGGGATGATTAGGAGAATGCTGAAGACTCCATGAATTCAGGAGGGGAATGGTAACATTCTGATAGCTGGCTTTCCATTTCAAAAGGGCTTCAGCCTCTTCTTGTAGAGAAGAAGCTAAATCACCTTGTAGTGAAAGTAGTGAGATAATAAGAAAAATTGCAGAAAGAAATGGTGGAAAACCATTTTTATAAAAACCCATGATGTATATGTATATATCTTTTCTTTTTTGCTTATCTATGTTTGTTCAATCAGGAAGTGGTTATTTATAGTGGCACTGAAACTTAACTATTGTATGGTACTTAAATAAATAAATAAATGATTTTTCTAAGAGAAACCAATGCGAGAAATAATATGACAGAAACATAAGAGTGCTTTACACAATTTTATCTTTATTTATTTTTGTCTGAATTGAATATTCAAGTTTAATTAAATATACAATTATATATATATATATATATCTTTTAAATCGTGAGACAAGGGGATTATATTGTCATTGAAATTTTATTTGAAAAATAATAAGCATTTTAATTATAAATTTTTTTAATGAAAACAGTCGTATTAATCTTAAAGAAATAACAAGTGAATTCATATGATAAATTTTTGGGCAAAAACTTTTTTAACGTTAAATAATAATTAACAAACTCATATTAAACGCTATTCTAACAACAAATTATATATCTACATTTTCTGGAGGTATACACACTAAACTCACCAAAAGGAACAGACATTGGCACATCAGATTAGTTGAGAGATAGGCCATCCCCCGCACACGAAGACTTGTTCAAGCATTGAATTCCCATAATTACTCACCGGCGCAAGTGATTGCCCAACCATCATAAAATAAATGAGTGGAGTATATCCCCACAAACAACTGACAATTAAGTGAGAATGTGACAATTTTATTATTTTATTTTCTTTCAAATAAAGATAAAAATATTAAGTTTTAAAATATATTTTATAAATTGGTGAATATGACACTTCTATTTTTATTTATTTATTTACTTTTGGAATACCATAAAGATGTCACAAAGTTTTGATGAAACATTTTACTCTTTTTTCATGTAGGAATGTTTATATATATATATATATATTATATTTGGGCATAAGAATACTTATATTCTCCTTCAACTGTGTTCAGAACCTTTAAAAGTTCTCTTTTGGAGAAAAGAAGAAATAATAAAATGCTCAAAAAGTCGAGCATGCATTAAATAGGCATAGACTTGACTTGATCCCTGATGGAAGTTCTTGACCGCCGTATTGCTTCTTTTCTGACCTTTTCCTGAGATGGATCTTTTGAATTTATTGTGTGATTGAGAAGAATTTGTTAATCCCATTCAATTATGAATGCGAAATTTAATTACCTTGCATTCATCTATTTTATTATTGAAAATTGGTCAGTTTAGTCTGCATACTTTAATAGTTTAGACAAACAAATTTTTATTTTTACTTTTTAGACAATGAAATCCCATTTCATTTTTAATTGGACAAAAGAATGTCCTTCTAACAAAATTTTACTAATTCGTAGCTACTGAAATTCATGTAGCAAACACGTACGTATATTTCCCATGACGAGCATTTTTTATCATTTATAATCTAATTAACCAATGCACATCTTAATAAAACTATTGTTTCTTCCAATTTCATTCATTTTTTTTTAAAATTTATTTCATTCTCAATTATTTTTCCTTTTATGATAGTTTGATTGGAAGAAATAAGGGTTTATTATGATTTTAATTAGTTAATGTGATTGTAAATAACAAAAATGTCTTTTATAGGACATACATGTGCTTGACACAAAAATTTCAGTGGCTAAAAATTACAAAAATTTTATTAGAAGAATCCCTTTTTGTACAACTGAAAATAAAATGAAAACTACATTGTTTTAATAAAAAAAAATTGTTTATCTAAATAATAAAAATATAAAGAATGAAACGACTAATTTTTATTTTATTATCTAACATAAATTAGGTTGAGTATTAACATTTTGAATTTGAACGTACTTATTGAATCAGGTTAAAAATAAGATTCTTTTCCATTCTTTTCCATATGAAATATTATATTGTAATTTAATTACAAAAATAATATATATATATATATATATATATTTCTTTTAACACAATGTTTTAGTTGGTTAAGCGTTTATCAGAATGTTATCATTTATTTTTCATATTCTCCTCCGAGAGTTCAGACACTGCCTTGACACTTAGTCAACATTGCAACTACCAATTGACTTGCTGTTGCTGAGCTCTAGGAATCTTAGAAGGGTACATTATTTACAGCTAATAGTTCTAAAAGGACAAAACCTCCATAAAACACGTAAGAGAGGATAAATCCAGTTGCCTCTATAGTCTATTCAATTCGTGCACACAATCTCAGGCTAAAGGATTGTTATATATGTATTTATATATATATATATATAATATTTATATGTATATATATATATATGATAATTCAACACATTGTGATAATAATACATTTGATTCTTATAAGTCAATCAAGTTATACGTATGACATATTAATATTATTATTATTATTATTATTATAATAAAGTATACGCATGACATCATATTAATAGTTTGTAATAATTTGTGGTCTACATTCTGAAAACTTAAAAATTATACATCAACTTAAAAATTTATTGACAAAGTTTTATTGTTAAAAAAAAAAAATTATTAAAAAGGGTAACACATTTTAATAACCTTCGAACTATTTAAAATTTAATTTTTATCCTCAAAATAAAAAACTTTCAAATTTTATCCTTAAAATAAAAAAATTATTAGATTGTGCCCTTTCATCAAGTTTGACCATCAAATACTAACTTGTGTCGTTTAGGCGTTAATATTCAAGGAATAAATAAGTGCATTTTAATACTTTTTGATATATATAAATTTATTTTTTGAAAAAAATCGAACAGAAAAAAAAAAAAAAAAAAAAACTTGAAGAAGCTTTTCTACACCTTTTGAATATCAATTCTGCAAGAAGCTGCCATTTTTGTCCATTAATTTTAAGCTCAAAGTTAGAACCTTTAGTTGAAGGAACCACGGGGAGAACAAAATATAGTTGAAGGTAATAATAATTCAAAAGTTTGGTATATTGGAGAAGTAATTTTTGTGCTATGTACAACAAAAGTGCACATAATGAAGTGGATGCAAAGGGATAAGGAAATGCAGTTTGATCACTACATGATGTACTGTAAATATCGAAACTTATTTATTATTTGGGTATTGTGTATTTGATTATGCTTTCGTAGTTGATAACGAATTTTTAAAAAATTTGAATGTGTTGTGAAAATGAGTTATTTAATCGGTTGTACTTCTATGAAGGTCAATTATATTTACATGTAAATGATGTATTTTTTCTTTATTTTCTCTTTGTGGTATTGTCTTCATATCCAAGTTCACGTGGGTGGGTTTCATTATTTATGGTTCTTATTTGAATTTTTCATAACTGTTGATGAAGACATAATAAATATGTGTTCTTAGGTACCTATGTTTAAGTTAATAGAATTATATGCAAAGTAAAGAGACAAAAATGAGAATATTCAAACAACTATCTGAGGGTTTAATTGGAACAGGTGAAGAGCACTATTGTGATAACTAAATACGAAGAAGAACAACAATCTGTTAAAAAAATAGTTGCTAACAATGGTAAAAAAAAGACGTAAAAAAATATCTAAATTTTTTAGTAAGGGTCCTTTGTTATTAATAAGATGGAAAAATGAGGAGTTTGTTGATAAAGGGGAATCTGTTTCAGAAACTGTAAGATATATATATATATATATATAGAAGAAAATGTTGTTGAGAAAAGTGTTGTTTTAGAGCATGTTATCTTCTTGCTTAGCAAGGTGCAAAGGTTGGGAATAAATGAGGTGAAGAATGTGAGTAGTAAGTGTCCAACGAACGTTCCTAAGATCCCATTCATTATGGACAATAACATCACTGTGAGCTTGTCTTCGTTCTCATTAAAGGGGCCAGTGATATATGATCTAACATGTTTGTCATTGCACCAATTATCTAGCCAAAAATGTTTTTAAAACTGGATTGGATATTGAACTGAAAAAGGTAATGATTTACAGTTTAATGATTCAACTGCAATTGAACCGTAATTGGATTGATGACAACATAAATTGAAAATTAAAAAATATTTACTATAAATAATATATTTTTAATAATTAATTGTAATTTTAATTTATAAAATTTTTTATAAATATTTAAACTATAAAAAAAAATAACACAATTATTGTTACTATTTAGTAAATATTTATATTCTACACATTTTTAAAATTAAAAAAAAAATATATTTAATAAAATCACAATAGTAAAAATACATTTTTTAAAAACTAAATAATTAATAGAATGCGATTATAGTATGAAATGTTTAGAAAAGTGATCCCACCGCATTAGAAATGAAGTAAGGGAGAATTAAAAATAATTAATGCAAACCACGTCATAATGCTACCATGAACCAAGAAAACCTCCTCTTCCCCTCTTTAAAAAAACAAAAAAAAAAAAAAAATCAATCGACCGGTCTAAAACGAGTTATTATTTTTAGCATGATTTTTAAACAAAAGAATTTTTACAATTAAATCAAACTATTTTGGGGATTGATTCACGGTCCAACCCATCCACAAAATAGTGACCTAGGGAATACACAATACCAGGCTTACACAAAAACCACCCTAAATGTATGCTTTTCCATATTTTAGAATGGGTGTGCTTATGTTTCATAATGATAGTATCTTGGTTTTGATTATATTTAGCCCTGAGAAGGGAAGCCCAAGGGGCAGAGTTGTGGGTTATCATGTATCTCCAAAACAAGACTCATGATCAAAGCTTGGCTTCTGTCATGCATGTCTGGGATATTAAGGCCTCGCAGATCAGACTGTTTTTAGTTTACTAGGTGTAGTTTCTTGTGATTAGAGGTAAAGCCCCAAAGAAAAAGCTCTTGCTTTTTTATCGAGGTAGGCAAGAATAGAGCTGGGGAGTTTGATGAACAAGTATCTTATCTACTCCACTATTTCCTTTCACTTTATTTACTTTTCTGCCCCCCCAATCTACATATATATATATATATAATTGAAAGAATAATTGACCACATATACATTATCTGCTCCAGTCTATGATTTAACTTACTTGACCTTTAAAGTTTGATATTAATATGAAATCACCATTAATTATTTTCTTTAGTCTAATAAAAAATTTGTAACTTGCTAAATGGATTCTTTAGGAATCATTACGGAAAGGAGTAATTGAATCTATTTTAGCATATTTTAGATCTATTAGAGATAGTTACGTTCAAATATATATATATATATATATTAGCAAAAAAATTATTAAAAAAATCCTTGGTTCTTTTGTTGTATTTGGTAATCTAATATTCTTATTGACTAATTCATGAGAAATTTATAAAGGGATAGAAACCAATGCGCCTCAAATGAGATTTACAATAGACTATAAACAAATATCTTCAGAAAAATTGGAAATAAAATACTGTGATAAATAATGCAGTTTATTATAGTACTAAAAATTATTTTCTATTATTTTATTTCTTTTTTATCTCAATTTTTTTTTTTTTTTTAAATATAACTAGTTACATCTATGAATATGAGATAAAAATCAATTAAGTTGTGTCTTTTACATATTTTACATATTTACTAAATTATTTTTTAAAAAAAAATTGAATTTTTTGATATGTATGATGATAATTTTATCATCTTTTGAAAAGTATCATTTAAAATTATAATATTTTGTCCATTTTTGGGAAAAGAAAGACTATATTACTAATTTGTAAATTTGTTTATGATTAAAAAAATTTTAAAAAGTAATTTGAGATTTATCTCACCAATACAAAATTTTTTTAGAATTTAAAAACTTAAAAATAATAATTTGAGACTTATGTTGCCAAAATAAAATTTATTTAAGACTACACTTGCTTAATTTTTCATATATATATACATTCATATTATTTTGAAGTTTAATATAAATCTAAAATCATGCAACTCATCAATACAAAATTTAATTTAGCATTAAAAATAGTAGGAATACAATATTATGTCACATATATCAGTATGATACGGCTAACAAAACGTTTACAAATCTAACACATTCATATGTGACACATTCACGTAATGATGGAAATATTCGAGAATTGGATTACTTAAATCATTTATAGTAACGCATAAATTTTATTCAACCTTAGCCTATAGATAAGGTGCTACACCAAAGTTACAAAAAACACAACCACAACAAGAAGTCAACAAGACAACACCAAAAGAAATAAGAAAATCAAGATCGGTGAAAATTCGAAACTTCGAAGAAGGAGGAGCACTACAAAAGTTTTCAAATATTCAAGGTGTTCTTTGTAGCGTTCTTCATCGAATAAGCTGAGGAGGTTTAAACAACAAATGATCTTGTGTTTGTTATTGAAATCTTGGTTGATCAAAAACTCAAGGACATTGTCAACAAATTGGCATTTCTTACTAAAGAAAAGAATCGGAGAGTCTTTTCTCCAAATTAAAAAATTTGATATTTATACCCCCATATTACTTTATTTAAATACATATTTTATTTTTTTATATTTTTCGTGTCTCTAATTTTTGTAGAATCAAAATTTATTTAAGAACAGATATCTCCATTAAATAATATTTTATAGTTAATATGTATTATTTATCTTTTAACAAAAAATATATATATATAAAAGTAAAAAATAATTTAATTTTTTTTAAAAAATATATTTTTTTAAAATAAAAATACTACCGGTGATAAGTAAAAAATAAAAAAAGTATAACATATATTTTTTAATAATTTTTATTTAAATTTGATATTATTACCAAAGTAACAAATAAAGAAATAAAGAGAATAATATATTTTATTTGATTTATTTACATTTCTATGTTTTTCCTATTATAATTGAAACAATAATTGACCACATACCATATCTGCTCCACCCTATGATTTAACTTACTTGACCTTTAAAGCTTGATCTTAATATGAAATCACCATCTAATTTTTATCTTCTTTAATCCAATAAATTTATAATCAGCTAAATGGATTCATAGAAACTATTGCGGAAAGGAGTAATTGAATCTATTTTAGCATATTTTAAATTTATTAGATATAGTTAGTTACGTTTGAATATATATATATATATATTAACAAAAATTTCATTAGGAAAAAAAATCATTTTATTATATGGATTATAGAATCTTTATTTTATTTTTGATTGAATTATTAAATCCCTATTGATACGTAAACTTATGTAGTTAAAAATTAATATAATTTGATAGAAAAAAATTCCTTTGTCTAATTAAAAATAAAATAAGAATTTAATAATCTAAAAAAACAAATTTATTTGTTTAAACCATAAAAACATATGACTACAATTCTCAAATTTTCATTTTATTATTTGCACAACTAAGTTATTTTTTTGTTTTATAGTTTGTAATTGATTTTGCAAGGCTTGGTTTTTTTTTTTTTTTTTTTTTTTTTGACTTCCATTGGAACCCTTGCCTCAAATGAGATCTACATTACACTAAAAACAAATATCATCATAAAAATTGGAGATAAAATACTATGATAAATAATGCGAATTATTATAATACTACAATTTCTTCTCTCCAAAGTTTCGCAACAAAGACCAAAAATTCTAAGATAAGATCAACAGTACCATTCATTCAAACTTTTTATATTTATATTTATAAATTAGGCCATTACCAAATGAATTGTCTCTTCTTCTTATCCTACCAAACACATGTGAAACAAAGGTCTGGTCTGATAAAATTTCCCCATATTATGCCTTCTTTTCTTACACAAAGTGGAAAATTTATTAAGGAGTTTTTAAATCGGAACACATAAATATGAATTTATTAAGGAAAGACCTAATAAGTACATTAATTTAAATTTTGTAAGACGTACCAGAGTTTTGCTAACCAGTCCCTATGGATAACATGTTAGAGACCACATGCATACTTGGCCTACAATTGGAATTTGCATTCAGACATGACCTTGCAATTTTGATTATGTGTATCAGAACATTTTCAATTTCAAGGACAGGATAAGGTAATCGGTCATCCAATAATTCTTCAATCAGCGGCATGTTTCCCGGGGCACAAGTCATCAAACTTGTGATGCTCTCACCAGGGTGCTTTCCATTGATTACTTCCAATGTCAATACACCGAAG
>JAXGGT010000004.1:8185599-8199972 GCA_035583425.1 Marsdenia floribunda | reverse complement strand
TTATGTAGTTTTATTGAGTTTATTAATTTCTTCTAAGTAAGGTGGTGTTTCTTTTTTTAATGAATGAATGAATGAATAGGCGGAAGTAAGGGCATTCTTTGACGTGCATGAACAAGAAGGAAGCCACCCGGGCGGAGTGCATTTAGAGATGACCGGACAAAATGTGACGGAATGCATCGGGGGATCGCGGACCGTGACATTCGACGACCTGAGCTCATGCTACCAGACCCACTGCGACCCTCGCCTCAATGCTTCTCAGTCTCTTGAGCTTGCCTTTATTATTGCCGAGCGTCTCAGAAAGAGGAGGCTTGGATCTCAGATGTCCTTAGCTTAATAATACTATACAACTTTCCTTTCCCCTTCCCTTCCTTTTTATTAGAAACCTTTGTTTCACATATATATATATATATGTGTGTGTGTGTGTGTGTGTTTGTTCCTTTCACACGAACAAAATTAACTAATCTTGTTCGTACCAATATACACATGTAATTTTTTCCTTTTTCCCTTTTTTTTTTTTTTTTTTTCTTTTTTGGCTGGAAAAACCAGTATATATATATACTGTGTGTATACTGGGAAGAAGAAAATGTTCAGATTTCAGAATTTTGGTGAGTAAACAAGCAATAAAATTATATGTTGCGTAAAAGTAAGAATGAAACTTTTTTTTTTTGAATTTAAGATTCAATTTGAATTGAATTTAAGTTAATTTTTTTATTGTAATTTAAATTGAACTTCAATTAATTGAAACAATAATATTATTTAATAAAAAGATGATTTTTGAGTTTTACGTATATATTTCTATCAGTAATTAAATATAAATTACTTCTCGATATCTTTATATTTTTGTTAAAACTTTAATAATGTTTGTTTTATGTAAAATGTTATATTGTGAAATTAACTTAATGATTATCCTATATAAGACAATATAAATTATAAAGTGTCCGAAAAAATTAATTAATCTCAACAACCTAAGATAGCATCCAATAATTGTTTACGTAAATTTCTCACAAGATTGCGCGCAGTACTTTGCATGGCTAGCTACCAGATAGATAGGTTTTCTACCTTCAACTAAAATTAAAATAATTTATGGATATTTATTTTTATATAATAAATTTCATACCATTTAAGATAATAAGTAATTTTTTTTTTTTTCTTTTTGAGGAAAAAGATAATAAGTATTTAAAAGGTGACAATTATACAAGTATTAAAAAAATATAATTCCATCTAAATAAATTTTTTTCCTCAAAATTTAAAATCCTGTTATAAAATATATTATAATTGTTTATCTCCCCTTTTGTTCTTACACCTTCCTCGCGGTAACATGACACGTTTTAGCCGCGCTTACGCTTTTTAAAGAAACTCTTAACGCGTTCCCCAATTTATGTAGACAGTAGACATATATAAATCCAGTATTCACCCGCCATATCTGTTTGGGGACTATTCGTACACTTCACGCAGTCGAAATATTCTGAAATTCCCACCTTTAATCATCCAATATAATTTTTTTTTTTTCTTTGCCCTTTTCTTTCTTTTTGGAGGAAATTCCTAAATAATTTGCTTTAGTTGATTTCTATTATTGCAATTGGACTTGAGATGGTGGAGTTTGATGAGCATCTTCAATCGGAATCTTCATTTACTGCGTCGTCCTGGTCGCCGATGCCCAAAGATCGAAGAGCTGAGGCGCTGGGTGATCTCCGCGTGCTTCCTGATGAAATTTTATGTTCCATATTTACTTTTCTGTCTGCTCATGATGTTGGCCGCCTCTCTTGCGTTAGCAGGTGATTCAATCCTCAATAATCTCTCGACATTCTTATTGTATTTTTATGTGCTTCTTTTGCTTTTCTCTCCCCCTCTCCCGATCATGTTGATTGAATTTATACAAAATGTGGAAAAAGGATTAATTCTTATTCTTGGTGCGATGTGAATCAGTTGATTTTAGACGGAATTGAAGCAAGATTGATATTATTATTATTATTATTATTATTATTTTCCCTTTTCGGAGCTAATATTGGTAATGACAAGTGTCTTTACCGAACTGAATATGATATGCTTTATATGACTTGTTAAGTAGGAAGTAGAAAAAGGATAGTATTCGATGTCCATCCCTTCTTTCGTCTCATCCAAGAAGATATTGGTACTTCATTTGGTCATCTGACTTTTCTTTTCTCTTATATGCAGTGTAATGTATATTTTCTGTAATGAGGAGCCGCTCTGGATGTCTCTTTGCCTTAAAAACGTGAATCGTCCGCTCCAGTACAGAGGGTCATGGAAGAAAACAACTTTTCATCAGTATGGTTTCATGATTTTGTTTGTGAAGTTCATTGCCCATCTCTTCATTCCATAATGTTTCAATTCTTGCATTTGTTTGTAGATTGGATATTAGTGTATGTGAGGAATCTTGCCGAAAACCCCTGCATTTTGATGGTAAATATGGGAACAACCTTTAAATTTTTTTTATAATTTCTTTATAGTCTTGCTGAAAAGGATTGAAGTTCACTTCCTGTAGGCTTTTACTCTTTGTTTCTTTACCGGAGATTATATCGATGCCATACTACATTGGATGGATTCTCATTTGATGATGGGAATGTGGAAAGAATGAAAGAGCTCTCTTTGGAAGAGTTTCACTTGAATTATGATGGACAGAAACCGGTGAGGCATTCTAACAGCACTTAACTCTGTTGAAATATATTTTAGCTTGATCCTACTTTGCAAGTTTCTTTTTTCTTTTCTATTTTTATTTTTCAAAAACCTACATCTCTGAATAGGGATGTTCCTCTTGGATTCAAACTTTTAATGGGCTTAATACCTCTGCATCCATACTATGGTCACTGAGTTTAGCCTCCAAATTTCCCATACTATGTGAAGACAAAGGATTATAGAGATAATGTCAGAAACCTAATTTTACCTCTTGAGATGGCTTGGAATCAATTAGAAATCTTAGTAGTTTCTTGATATGCTTAATTGTTTGATTACATTGTATATGTCTCTTTTGTTTTACAAGATGCATGAAGGGAGGATAAAAGCTGGAAAACCTGTACTTAACCAGTTTCTTATGTCAACTACTTATTTTTCAACTTACGGTTACTGGCATAATATCTGCTCAAGCCAATACTTTAGAAACAAGGGATTATGTTGCTTATCTTCACATATACTATCTTATACTGCTCAAAAGGTTTTAATTGATGGACTGGCTGACACTTGGCCTGCGAGGAAAGCATGGACACTGGAACAGTTACTGATGAATTATGGGGATGTAAAATTTCATCTATCTCAGAGGAGTCCTAAGAAAATCTTGATGAATTTTAAGGATTATGTGTCATACATGCAGATTCAACACGATGAGGATCCTCTCTACGTATTTGATGACAAGGTGCCTACTGAATAGTTGAAATTTCATTTTCAGAATTTAGATTGCTTCTGTTTTCCTTTGTCTCTGCTAATCAGTAAAGTTCTGAATAATTATAGTTTCTATGTCTGTAGTTTGGAGAAGTTGCATCTTCTTTGCTTCAGGATTACAGTGTGCCACATCTTTTCCAAGAAGACTTCTTTGATGTATTAAATACAGAAGAAAGGCCCCCTTTCAGATGGCTCATTGTTGGACCAGAAAGGTCAGGTGCTTCTTGGCATGTTGATCCAGCTCTTACTAGCGCCTGGAATACCCTCCTCTGTGGTCGTAAAAGGTATTCAAGAAAATTCTAACATATGAGATACCGGTTGTGCAAAAAACTAGTCCTTGCCTGCTCAGTTCTCATTTGTCCTTTCAATTGCGGCAGTTAGAATATAGATGTTCAGTTGAACGTTTCATCCAAGATTTTCAATTATTTTCCAGAGATTATGTGCTTATATTTTGCAGTTAAATTTAAAGTTATGCGAGTAATAACTGAAAATAAAAATTTGAGTCGAATGCAATATCTTGTCGGTGGTGATTTGTAATGGAGAAAGCTTCATTAGGATGGTATCCCCATCAATTTCAGATTTTCCTAGCTCTATTCTGCTGTTCAATGGTGCACACTTAAAAAATGTAAATTCACCTTCCTGATAACAATTGGAAGTCTCAGTGGTTGGAAAATTGATCATTTTAATCCCTACTTTATTAAATTTTCACAGTTTTGTCCTTATTTAATTTTTTGTCTTTTTAGTCCCCATACTATTTTTTTTTTTTACCATTTTGGTCCTAATTTGATATGAAACCAGCCAGACCAAACCGGTCACTTAGAAATAGCATGGGGACTAAAAATGACTAAAAAAGGAAAAGGACCATAATCGTGAAAAAAATACTTAACTGGCCAATTTTCCCTAAGTTGTTTACAACAATTGGACAACTGTATAATTACTTATATGATATACTTGAGTTGGTGCCGTTCACTAGCGCTCTAGGCTGTGGGATGTGAAAAAATGTTATATGTAAACACAAAACTACATAACAATCCATAAAGACTTATATTATATGCCTTTGGATTTTTAGCATCTTCACCATTTGTTATGCCTTTTCACATAGAAATTTTTGGAGTGAGTTAGCTTGCCATGACAACGTTGTTTCTCATTAAAGGTTTTGTTTCTTCATCAAGAACATTGAATCTATCTTCTAGAGTGTCTTAGACCTGTTGGCCTGTGGTTGGTTTAACTGGACTCCCTAAGATAAGATATAGAATAAGGGCGAGTGAAGGTTCCTATCCCCTTGAATCCTCCTATTTATCATATCTCTTTAAACGTTACTTTATGGAATCCTTCATGCTTGCTTGGTTTTTAGAAACTACTAGGTTTAAACTTTAGCTGCTCTTTAAGAGTGATTGCAATTAGAAAAAAACTACCTTCTCTTACGGGATTGAGAAAGGATAGGAGCATGAGCAACATGCTTCACAAATAAAAATGATGAATGTATCTTCTGTTACTATGTCATCGGTGCTTCAAGCATCAACAGAAAAGCAATCTCACAGATGAATCTACATGTAAATTTGTTTGATAGACTGTCTACGTTTGATTACTCCACTGAAGCAACTTGGGAAAGAACATCTGTGAATGTGGATCTATGAAAATCCTTCTCTGTGTAGGCATCTGACTATGATATGAAGCCTGGAATGTTAAATCACTGACTGTGATTACTCCACTGCATTTCTTGAGATGACTTCTTCGGAAGGAGCATACTATTGTAGCTCATTCTTTTCTTCTTCTTCTTTTTTTTTTCCCCCCTTTCGTTTCCTTTTCTTTTACATTGATTTTGTGGGGTTATCATCGTTTTTTTTTCTAGAAGCCATATTTGTTCTGTCATGGGTGCTTTGAGTTGCTTAATATAATTATAATATCCTCCTTGTAGAAAGTAATATCCACACTTTTTTAAATAGGTGGGCATTGTATCCTCCAGGAAAAGTACCTTTAGGAGTGACTGTACATGTAAATGAAGATGATGGAGATGTCAACATTGATACTCCGTCGTCCCTGAAGGTATAAAACACAAGCCTTTCATCTTCATAACTTCCTCACACTTCCTATTTTCTTTCCCCATTCTCTTTTATGTCTAATTTTAGTGTACTGATCCAAAGCTTCTATCATATCTTTCACTTTCTTTTCAGTGGTGGCTGGACTTTTATCCTCTTCTCTCTGATGAAGATAAGCCAATTGAGTGTACTCAGCTTCCTGGTGAGACAGTATTTGTCCCTAGTGGATGGTGGCACTGTGTGCTGAACTTGGAGACCTCCGTGGCTGTCACACAGAACTTTGTAAACTCCAAAAATTTTGAATTTGTCTGTCTAGATATGGCCCCTGGTTACAAACATAAAGGTCTATGTAGAGCTGGATTGCTGGCTCTGGATGATGAGAGTTCTAATGAAGCTAAGAAGGACATATTGTGTTTGGAAAATAGTTTGAACATAGACCATACGAGGAAAGAGAAGAGGGCCAGAGTAAGCCAGGTTGCAGAGAATCCAGAAAATGCTGACCATGATGGCTCAGAATGTAATGACCAGGAAACTGTAGAATTTTCTTATGATATTAGTTTCTTATCAAGGTATTTGGATGAACAGCGAGACCACTATAATTCTTTATGGAGTTCAAGCAACATCATGGAACAACGGAAGATGAGAGAATGGTTGTATAGGCTTTGGCTTGGGAAACCAGAACTTAGAGATCTAATCTGGAAGGTATTGTTTCCAGTTCCCACATTATTTCTTTTCTATGGTTGACTGTGTGTTGAGACTCTTTCTAACTTCTCTCTTCACTTGTCTGCACTTAGCAAATTGTGTTAATCTGAGGATAGCTAACCAGTTCATGGAGGATCTCCTTTTGACTATGTTTTGAAAATGATCTTCAATCCCATAGATCTTCAATTCTTGAAGTTGAAAAAATAATGCTGAAGTCTTGTTTAAGCAGTTTCATGTCTAATAGTTGGCTAATATTTTATGCTTTTAGCATTTACCTAGGCGCCTAAAAACTAGCATTTAATGGAAAGGACATGAAATGCATAAATTGAAGCATCTATCAGCCAACTTAGGGTGCTGAAGTTTTGTTATATATTTTGATCTATAACCTATTGTCCAACTTATCAGAGCTCCCAAGGATATGTTGTTTACTTTTATCTATGAATTTAACTGCTAACCTTTAATCTAAATTTACCAGGGGGCCTGTCTTGCGCTAAATGCTGGCTGGTGGTTCAGATGTGCGGGTGAAATTTGTGCCTTTCACAAACTTCCTTTACCTACGGATGATGAGAAGCTTCCAGTTGGCACGGGTAGCAATCCTGTATGTTTCATTTGATAAAAATCTCAAAATATTGAAATTGGTTTGTGGGCTAATGTTTTCTGAAGCAGATTCTCCTGTGACTTTATTGTTACTTCACAGTAGCTAATATGAACGGAAATGATTGATTATTGGTAGAATTAAAAATTTCTCTATACATTATATGTGGTCCTTCTCCCTTTGGCAATCAGAAGTGATTTCACTAGAAATGGAAAGCTAGTATGAATGGAAATGATTGATTATTGGTCGAATTAAAAATGTCTCTATACATTATGCATGTGGTCCTTCTCCCTCTGGCAATCAAAAGTGATTTCACTAGAAATGGAAAGATTGGTGTTCTCTTGTGAAAACTTAAATTTATATCTTATTTACAAATACAGGGAAGAATTTTTTAAAATCTCAGTATGAAGTATGTATAGATATATATATGCCATGAATAGAGATGGATATAAAGCATTTTTTTTTATTCTTTTATCCATCTTGAAACATACTATTACCTGGTTCTAACATCTATATCTTGGTTATCATCTTATGTCAGGTTTATCTTACTGCTGACAACGTGATAAAAATATTCATTGAGGATGGGCTTGAAGCTTCTCTTTATTGTCTAGGCACTGAGGTATCATGCTGGTTTCATTGTATTGTCTTAATTCATTTTTTTTTTAACTAAGCTTACACAGGTTTTTCCTTTTAACAGCTACAGTTCTACCATTTATTAGAAAAAACCAATTCTCAGTTGAAGAATCATATTCCTCGTGTTCTGGCCAGTGGGATTCTCATTCTGAAAGATGGGACATATCAAGCCTTGCCATGGGATGGCAAAGACATTCCTGAAGTGATTGCTAAATGTAATTTTGTACAAACAAACCATGAAAAAATTGGATATCCATTTGGTGTGTGGGAAAAAAAGCAATTTGAATATAAGAAACTTGGCTTGTCATTTCCTGACTCTGTAAATACTGGTGGAGTATCAACCATATGGCCTTATATGGTTATAGAAAGATGCAGAGGAAAAACATTTGCTGAAATGTGAGTAGAAAGCCCCTAATTCTTTGGATGCATGATGTTGTAGCTCATAACTCTGGTGTCTAGTTTATTTAATTTCTTTTGCTTTTTTCCTGCAGAAGAGATACCCTCTCATGGGAAGATGTGCTAAATTTAGCTTCCTTTTTGGGAGAGCAGCTGCGCAACCTCCATCTTCTGCCTTGCCCATCTTTGAGTGATTCAACATTATTGGTTGATGAACAAAAGAAAAAGCTTCTTTATAGAAATGGTTATACAGAGGATTTTCCTGAAAATATTAGCATTCCTGAAGAACTAAAATTATTTTCCAAAACTTTAAACAAGAAGAAAGAGGATGTCCATAGCCGCTTGACTAATTGGTAAGGCTTTTGTTTATCGGTTATGCATTTGCTTTTCAATGTCAATTATCAAACTCTTACATTTTTGGGTAATCACATGATTCATCTTGTCATCCATTTGAAGAATGGAAATATCATGATATGTTTTCTATTGTGATTCTCGTTAAGGTTGGGTATATATTTGCTTTAATATGCAGGGGTGAACCAATTCCTAGTAGACTAATGGAGAAAGTTGGTGAATATATTCCCGAGGACATAAATGAGTTTCTGAGAATATTTGAGGTTTATATCTATGACAGATTACATTCCTCCAGTTTTTCTTCTATTGTCTTGCCTTCATCTTCTTTTCTTTTTTTTTATTTTCCTCTTTTAAAAACCTTTTGTCTTTTCTTCTATTTTGACTCTAATATTGCTATTTTTGCTTCCAAAGGAAGACATGAACGTTGCCAAATCTTACACCTGGGTACACTCTGATGTAATGGATGATAATATCCAAATGGAACAATGTTCTGCTGCTCCCTGCTCATTAGTAAATATTTCTGGTCCAAGTCCAGGAAGTAATGGATTTCTAAATGGCTCCAAGAGCAGTGGTCAGAGTTTTTCATGGCACCCCTGCCATATCATTGATTTCAGTGATCTTACTCTTGGTGAGTGTATTTTGTAGAAATACTGTCCCTGTTTTCCACTGTGGAGGTTGAGGCAATTTATTCCTTTGGTTTTCTATAATTATGTAGTGTTAATCATATGCTTAAATGTGATCATTGATTGGATTTTTTTTTATTCTCCCTATCGGGCTATGCACCATACTTGGTTGATGAGAGAAGACAGAAATAGGAAAAAGTAGATCATTAAGAATTTACCACTGGTACACAATTTCATTCCCTATACGCTTTTTAAAACGTGTTGCTCAGATATAACCAGTTTCTTTTGATTGATAGATGAGAAATGCCATGTTTCTAAGGATGGTCCATAGTGATCAATTTCTAGCTGGCGTCCTCATGATTGCTGATATGAGAATTACATGTTTGTATGCTTTTCCATATTTGCAACTATCAATTCCAAAATATCAAACATAGCAATACCAGCCTTTTTCTGTTTATTTTGTTGAGAGAAATAAAATATGTTTATTGTTTCAGTACCCAGCTTTAATGAAGTACAGACAGGACAATAATCATTTGGGAAAGTGCCTAAGACCTCATTTACCTGGTGACCTATTCTGTCAATGATTGTGATAGATTGAGGAATTATGCTGGAAACAAGCTTGTAGTGTTTGCTATAATTACGTGGTGTCAGTGGTTAAGTTTCTTCCTGTCAGTTATACTGAATCAAAGTTATAAACACCATTGTCTCTGCAGCAAGTTCATTATCTGAAATTGCAGATACCTCTTCCTAGTGTATTCTTTGGACAATCAAAAGTCCTAGTACAGAAGCATCTAAGCTTTGTTTAATTAGGTAAAGGGCATGTAAATCTTGAGAATATGTATGCGGCCTTCTGTTATGAGAAATAACAAAATTGCGAGAATTATTAGAGTAGAAAATGTCAGTTACATTTTTCAGCAAGTTTCATAGGGATTTGTTTAATTACTGAGCCTTGAAAGGGCAATTAAGGTGTACATGCACTTATTGCATGATAGGTGATTGCTTAAAATTGCAGCCAAGGGCTCCACCCCTCCTAGTGCTAGAACCCAAAATACGGGAATGTTACAGGCTGGTCCCCTGCTCTTTCTGCTCACATGTCTGTTGAGATTTAATAGCTTAGTGTCACGTCTATTCTTTAACATAGATGATTTTCTTTCCCATATACCTATTTTTCCTGTAACAGTTGGCAATAAATATTAAATTGACCTGGAGATGAAAGATACGATCATAAATGATTATGCACACACTATTGAATGTCACCTCTGGTAAATATGATATATGTTTTCTTCTTTGGTTTCGTAATATTGGAAGTCTTCAAACTGACTCTGTTTCCATTTCTTTTTCAATTTCTTTGTTTTCTTTAAACTGATTCTTTCCATTCTTTTTCAGGACACCCCATTTGTGATGTTATCCCAATACATCTTGATGTCTTTAGAGGAGATTCCCGTCTTCTGCAACAGTTCCTTGAAAGCTATAAACTTCCACTAGTCAGTAGAAAATCTGTAAAGAACACAAGATATGGGCGACCCTCATATTTAGCAATGTAAGTTTGCATTTCTCTATCTTTCTTAACCACTTGATTCATCTAGGCAGATATTTGCCAAAATTGGCTAGAAATTACACATAGGTATTTGCATTACGTGACAATAAATCTTTTTCTGGATTTTCCTTTATTTTAGATAGAAATTTTCCACTAAATCGTGTCTACATGTTCCCTTTTTTATGCAAACAAAGGGCGTCTCGTTATTGCTCCTAAATGTTGTGTTTCCTTGTTTAGATACCCTCAAGAATTGAGATTCCTTTTTCACTAAGTTCTATTGGATAATTTAATATGTGGAAGATCTGATTTTTGTTGATATTATTTTTCTTGTTTTCAGATGCCAAAAGAGTTATTTTTATATTCTTCAACTATGCAGATGTATTCTTCTCTGTCGTTGCATTCTTCAGAGTTATTACTTTGCTCGTTTTTGGTTTAGGCATTTATAATTGATGTGGATGATTTTACGTGTATAGGTGCTACTCTATTCTACATGATGAGAATGTTTTGGGAGCTATTTTTAGCATATGGAAGGAACTGAGGTTTGCAAACTCCTGGGAGGAAGTTGAAGAGAAAGTATGGGGAGATTTGAATAATTACACAGGCTTCTGCTAATCTTGATTTGAGATGGGTTATGCAGCACAAATTTTATTAGCTGCAGTGTTGTCTACAATTATATAAAACACCTCGTACAGTAAGTTAAAAAAAAAAAAAAGATTCAAATGCTGTAATAGTATGAAAAGATATAAAAAGGAATTAATTCAAATAAAAAAAAAAAAAAATTCAAACGCTGTAATATTATGAAAAGATATAAAAAAGAATTAATTCAAATATATGGAGTCCCGGTAGTTTATCTAACTAGTCATGATTCCAAATAGCAAGTAGTAATCTGACTGTATTTGCAACTTCAAAGTGGATGTATAAAAGACCTTTCCATAGGCTCGAATTATTAGCCAATTGTTCTGTCATTTTCGATGTGGGATAAAGTGAAATTTTGTGAAAACGATAAACGATATTGGAACTATGATATTAGATATGTTTATGAGTGGTTCCAAAACAATGCAACGTTCGCACGCATGACTTTTGACTCCTCAGTTCTCACCCCCAATTCTATTCTAAATAAGTCTTCTTACAAGTTATGGTAACCGGTTTCACACACACTTCTTAGGTAAGGAGTTTGACCTATTTATGGACTTGTTTTAATTAACCTTTCTCTGAATGATTGTGGCTGTATTTGCACATCAACTTATTACAATGAAAAAAGAATAGTTTTTCTTTTTCTATAAAAAATAATAATAATTGAGTTATTATTTAAACAAGATTTTCATTTTTTTTGAAAAAAAATATAGTTATAGTATATCCAATTATAAAAATATTTTCTATTTTTTTCCTTTTTTTTTTTTTTTATGTGCTAATTCATATATAATTAGAAGCTTCTTGAATCATAATTATCTTGTGTGGATATATATTTATATTTATATTTCTAAATTTGTTTAGAAATTAATTAAATTGATATTCAATACTTATTTATTAATGTGCTAATTCATATATAATTAGACGCTTCTTGAATCATAATTATCTTGTGTATATATATATATATATATATATATATATATATATATATTTATATTTATATTTCTAATTTTTTTTAGAAATTAATTAAATTGATATTCAATAATTATTTATTAATAGGGTATTTTGAAATTTCTATCATTTAGTTTAAAACAATCCAGACATATATTTATATGCACCTTTTCATTTCTTGCCCATTTATGTTAATTTGAACTCAAATTAAAATCATTACAGAAATTAAATTTGATAGTTAAAATATTTATTAGTATTTTAAAAAAGATACCTTTTTTATATGCTAAAAATGCTTTTAATATGTACTTTCCAAGTCATGACTCATAATAAATTGGTTTCTATAAATAATTAATTATTTTGAGTGATTTTCATTTTTTGTATAATTTATATTCAACTGTGACATAGAGTTAAATTAAATATCTCAGGAAAAAAAAAAATCGAGTATATATATATATATATATATATTATACATATAATCAAGATTAAACATCCACCAAAATAAAGAAAACATAAAAAAGTAACATACTTTTGAGAAAGAAAAGGAAACCGCAAATATTTGATTGAATAAGTGATAAATCACGCTTGGTCATTTGGTAGTTGGTTAGTGTGATTCTCTTTCTCTCCATAATTTCATAATTAATTAAAAAGTTATACATTTGTGTTATTTTAAAATAATTAGACATTTTATTTAAATAATATATTATAATTTTATTTAAATTCTTTAAATTAATTAAAAAGATACTCTCAATTACTTGTTAATATTTTCACTATATCAAAATGAATATTTCAAATTAATAATATTTATGCTTATATTTTATAATATATCTATATACACTTATAATATGAAACGAGTATCACACAAATGATTTAAAATTTTAAATTGAATTATATTCAAGGAAAAATAATTAATTTTTTTTTTTTAATGCAAAATTTGCATGTTGATAACAAAATGCAGCATTATTAGATTTTGAATCAGGAAAAGCACAAGAAAATATGAAGGAAAAAAGTTATACATGAAAAGCTTTCAAGATAATGTAACTTAACAAAAAAACAAAAGAGTATTCATATTTTTATAGACACGCTACCTATATGATGCTTCTTTTTTTTTTTAATCAAATGTGGGACTAAAACTTTTTTCAAGAAAAGTAAGGGTGTTTTTGAATTGGAATTTTTATTGAGAAAACTCAATTTTTTCAAAAAGAGTTAAGTGAATTGCAAGAAACGATAAGTAAGTGAGGATAAGTTAAGAAGTTGTCTAGTAAGTGGGGAGACAAAAATAATATATTTTATTAGTGTAATGATGATATTTTATTTGAGTTATATATATTTATATGTATATATTGAATATTTTATTCATTTTTTTTTTTGCCACTTAGACAGACATGAATAGTCCCATGTCAGGTGGTGTCCAAACAAGTACAACTCACTTTTTTTTTTTGAATTTGAGTGAAATTTTTAAAAATAATTCTAATCCAAAAACAGACTAAAATTTCATTATTTTGTGTCCCTAAAAAAGCACTTTCATTGACCTCTTAATTCCATTATTGCCACATGAAGTTGTGTATGTCAATAAGATAAACATCCCTAATTTAGCTTTTGGAATGGATCATAGTTATTTGCGAAATATCATTAATTTTATTCAAAGTGGATGTATTATGTATTCCCATTTCTACTTTAATAAAAGAAATGGGGCAAAAATGATGAAGGGGGTGGGGGGAGTGAAGAGTAGAGACGTATTATTATTTAAAAAATCATAAATTTTTTTTGTCTGTAATATATGATCTTTTCTGATCATAAATAAAGTTACTATCACTAGAATAATGATTTCTTGTCAAAAGAAAGAGACCTTAAATTAATAAAATGAATAATAGTATTTAATAGGAAAAAAAAAAAATATTTAATTTAAGAGGTATTTATATTGTAAGTTGTTTCTTACAAAATTTTATAATATTGATTTACTCATTTCATCTAGAATTGATGAAATTGATTTATTTTATTTGTTTTTATTGGTACTTGGAACAAAAAATTTTTCAAATGTTTTTAATTAGCAAAAAAAAAACTTATCTCATTATTCTTCTTAATTATTAACATATGATTAACGGAATTATGAATGGTAAAAACTACTGCTATTATGAAAACATATGTTAAAAATTATTTATTTTGGCAAAATCTTATTTGAGAAAAAATCCTTGTGTAATATTTTTTAAAAAATTAAAAATTATGTTTAAATTATTATTATTATTTATTTTCTAATATATGTGAGAGTATAAATACCCCTAGTAATTTTATATAAAACTATTTAAGATAAAATGTTAAATTGATGACACTGTTGACATTTAATTAAAAATACTAGATAAAATCTTGACATGACATGCGTGCATCACTTCAAAACATAAGTCTCATATGAAGGACAAGTGTAGGGGCTCCTCAAATTAGGGCTTCTGACTTCAGCTAAAATTTGTTTAACAATTTCTTATAAAAAAATAAATTCATAATTTTTACAATTATATTTATAAAAATAAC
>JAXGGT010000004.1:8134730-8150339 GCA_035583425.1 Marsdenia floribunda | reverse complement strand
AAAATTGTCAAAAAAAACAAAAATTAAAAGCGATAACAGGAGCCAACAGAAAACTCCAAATCTAAGGGGAAGAAACCTTGGTAGCAAGCTGCTTCCTTGGAGCCTTCCCTCCAGTTGATTTACGGGCCGTTTGCTTCGTACGAGCCATCTGAGATTTCAGAACACCACAGAGCAACAAACTAAATTAGGGTTTCTCCCAACGGGGGATTAGAAGAGAAAACACAATCCAGGCGAAATTAGATACGGAACTCGTGTAGAAATCCTCCGAGAGCAGAAAGAAAACACATGAAAACAAATAATATGAAAAAAGAAAAAAGCAAGAGAAAATATATATTCATTTTACCTTTGCTATAACGAGGGCAACCGGAAAGAATATAATTACAAAAATCTTTCAGAATTCTAAGATTGAAGCGGGGAATGGGTGAAAAATTGGAACCCACGACAGAACGTTATTTATACTGTTTGGCTCGGAGCCGCTCCTCTATGTTCTTTTTTTTTTTTTTTTTTGGAAGCCGAATCCGACGGTTCTGAGTTTTCCCGTATTGCCGTAAACATGCATCAATATTCAATGCACGGCTAAGATACCGTGTATGGGGCGTTGATCGGATCACGATTCACGAAACTTATTATTTATTAATACTATTCAAATTTAATGTTAAATATATATATATATATATATATATTATTTTTTACATTTAAATTCATAATTTATTAGATTAAATTAATTATTATTAACTGAAATAAATCATTTTATCAAATAAATAAATTTGAGTTTAATTGAACTTTTTAGTGATTCAACTTTAAAGAAAAGGGCAAAAAAAAACAAAAAAAAAAAAAATCAATCCTCTCTCATTTATTAGGAAATTCAATAACATGTGAAAGACTTCACGTTATTGGCTAATTAATTTTGTTATAAAAAAGAAAAAAAAAAATGGTGTTTAGAGTCCAAAGTTAGAGAGTTGAGTAAATGAAGGGATAGGCTCAAAAGAGCAGTCGATCTTCTTCATCTACAACCAGTGAAAACATGGGATTCCACTGCTGTCTCAGCAAAACCACTTTCCATACCCTGAAATTGGCTGCCATGCCATGCTCCTCCTCAATCTCCTTCTTCTCTCCACTCTCCAGAACCATCTCTCTTCCCCGTCGTCCCGTTTCTTTCTTCCTTAGAGCTCTCTCTACTGCAGATACCCAGAAGACCGCCGCCGCCGCCGTTAGTTCTATTTCAGAGGATAGTAACAAATGTATGTTTCTTTTATCTTTTTTGTTCTTGGTTTGTTATGCATTACATTAAAGTTTTTTTTTTCCCCTTTTTGTGGTGGTTTTTAGTGTTGAAGCCTCAGTGGAAAGCCTCCATAGATTTCAAATGGATAAGGGATAATAAAGAGTCAGTGGCATTGAATATACAGAACAGGAATTCAAATACTAATCTGGAACTTGTTATTGAGCTCTATGAGAAATTATTGAACCTTCAGAAGGTTAGGTTTCTTATGTTTTTAGTATTCAAGATTTCACCTTTTTTAGCTGTATTATTATTATTTTCTAAAACATTTTTATATGGAGTTTCTCTCTGTTCTTATATAGTCTTCATCTTATGGTGCATTGTTTTTCTCTCAATTTAGGAATGTTTCAGGTAGCTTAGTTTGTTGGTTCAATCTACTTTTACTTTGTGGAATGAGAGATGGACACTTCTTAAAGAAAGATGCTTACTGTTAATGTCTTCATTATATAGTCTACAGAAATGGACACCGAAAACTTTTAGGATATACTCAATTGTTTTCTTTCTGGTTGCAGTTTCTTATGTGGTAGAAAACTTGGAGATGTTTACATTAGTATATGAAGCCCATTGAATAACTTGCTCGTTATTTGTGCATTCACTGTCTTACTCTGTCATGGCTTTCCTTGCTTTTTAATAGTCAAGTATTAAATGGAATCGACTTGTACATGAGAGAGTCTTTTACTACTATTGTCTCATGTTTTCCTTTTTGTATTTCCATTTGTTGGGTGTTCTTGGAATGATGATATCTGCATTTTTGTTAGAATATCTTTCTATTTGGAGTGGGATGTCTTAAAGCTGCTCTGTTGTGGGGGTCCATTGCTTTTGGGTTCTCTGTGGGATTTTATATGAAAATAGAACCAAATTGAGACTTCTTTGGGAAAAAATGACTAGGTGGTTTCTTCTCAATTTTAGCTAATGTTGTGACAGATAGCAGGAAGTTGAAAGGCTTCGAGCAGAGAGAAATGTAGTTGCAAACAAGATGAAAGGAAAGTTGGACCCTCCCGAGCGTCAGAAACTTATAGAAGAAGGTTTGTGTAGTTTTCCTTATTGAAACTCTAGTCGATCTTGTGTTTATTTACAACTAATGCGAATGAATTTTTTTCAGGAAAGAATTTAAAAGAAGGACTAGTTACACTAGAAGAAGATTTGCTGAAACTCACCGATGAGCTTCAACAGGAAGCACAGTGCATACCAAATATGACTCATCCAGATGTTCCAATAGGAGGAGAAGATAGTTCTGCTTTGAGAAAAGTGGTACAGTCTCTCATTATTTTGTATTTTTAGAACTTGATGACCTTTTTTTCCCCTTTCCCATCCCCTCTGCCTCATTTATTTCTTCCTGTTATTTTCTTTTAGGTTGGTAAACCTCGTCAATTTGACTTCCCCCTGAAAGACCACGTCCAACTTGGAAAAGATCTAAATTTGTTTGATTTTGATGCTGCTGCAGAGGTATTCATTCTAATCTAAGGTACTTGACCATTCCGTAACCATTCATGCATTTCAGACCCTACTGCCATCAAGTCTACTGGCAGTGTATTAAGCCATTTATATTCTAACTGCTGGTTATGTATCTTAGGTCAGGTTTTCAAATGGTATCAGTCCCATAAGAACTGATATATATTGAACTCAAAGAAGCTTTTATTTTCCTTATGCACTAGAGATAGTTATCTAAAGGAAGAAAAAAAAAAAACATTTACTGCAGATTTTATGTGGCTCATAGTTTGTCTTTTACCTGTTGATTGAGGTGGTGATTTATTAAAAAAATTGCATCTTAATGCAGCATATTCCGAGTCTACCGCAAGTGTCTAGTGGTTGGATGTTGTTATGGTAAATACTAATTTGGGATTTGGAATGCAAAGGTATTTTGTTAACAAAGGAAGGGTGATAGTTTTCGTATTTTCCTTATTTGCTCTGTGGGTTGTTTTAGTTGGGGCCAGGGAACCTTTGAGCTATATAGGGATCTGATACTTGTGGGATATCCCTGGTGGAGAATAACTTTTATTGGTGAGTTTATAGTGTAGAGGATAGGCTTTTTTATTCAAGTTTATGTTGCTGATGCTTCTCCATGCTGCCATCATTAGGAACTTAATCTTTGACCTACAAAATTTGTATGCTTGCAGCTGCTGGATATCCTGGTTACTATGCATGTTTAGAACAACATTACATTGTTTCTCCTGCTATCTGCAATTAGCAGATTCTTAGATCCAATTCTAAAATGGAAGTCAAGCTACTTGATCCCAGTGTCTTGTATTTTATTTTGTAGTTGAGACAAAGTTTTGCATTTTGGTTTATGTAGTGGTGGTGTACTTTTGTTTTTCTTATAGGTGAGTGGATCAAAATTCTATTACCTGAAAAATGAGGCCGTTATGCTAGAAATAGGCCTTGTGAACTGGGCAGTCACTGAAGTCATGAAGAGAGGCTTTACACCTCTTACAACCCCAGAAATTGTGAGGTCCTCGGTGGTGGAAAAATGTGGCTTTCAGCCCCGTGGAACAAACACTCAAGTATGTAACTCTAATATAATTTCATTATGTCCAATCTTGGAATTACGACTCATTGGTGCTCTTGAATTATGGTGGTGGATCAAATTTCCTGCTTCTGAATGAATTGTTTTTAGAAATACTGGGAACTGGAACTATACTTGCCATATGGTAGTTGATCAAACTTGCAGCCATTGAATGGATGGCTTTGAAAATATTGAAGAATGGGACTAATATTTACAGATTCTATAACTGCCACATCATTTTTACTTTATTGTTTGGGCCTCGTTTCTCTCATTGTGAACTTACAATTGAAATGGCAGTTTGAAGTAATCAAATAACATAATTTTGCAGATATTCAGTATTAGAGTTAAAAGGAAATCTTTTCTCCTTAGTCATGTTTTATAAATTAAGATCAGACATGAATTACATCTCACCTTTCTGCAGTAAAGAGAGTAATTAAACAGCAAGATGTAGATTTCTATACTTCCAACTGCTTCTTTTATCCATTTAATCTTCGTTTAATTGGTTACTATGGTGTAGTATATTGTGTGGATGTCATTGTGTTTAGTGAACAGGAAAGATCAAGTCAAGAGATTCTGTTTATTCGTTAGTTCATATTTTGTGCTTGCCTTTCAGGTTTACTCAATTGAGGGAAGTGATCAATGCCTTATTGGAACTGCAGAAATTCCTGTAGGTGGAATTCATATGGATTCCATACTCCCAGAGTCATCTTTGCCCTTGAAATATGTGGCATTCTCTCATTGTTTCCGCACTGAGGCTGGTGCAGCTGGTGCTGCAACTAGGTAAGTAGAAATTGGGTTTTTTCTTTTTTTTGCTTTGAATAGTATGGTCCTCCACTCCAATATACAGATAATTTAGTTTCTTCTCACTTGTGGATTAGTTTCTTTATTTTCTTGCATCAAATTTATGGGCGGTTTACAACTATGGAACAGGGGTCTCTATCGAGTTCACCAATTCAGCAAGGTGGAAATGTTTGTACTTTGCCGACAAGAAGACAGCAACGCTTTCCATGAAGAACTTATTGAAATTGAAGAGAGCCTTTTCTCATCACTAGGACTTCATTTCAAGTGCGTGTTCAACTTGTTTTCTATATTTAAGTAACATGTTTGCATTCCTTTTTTGTGGATATGCTAATAGTGTTTTTGTTGCATGCCTCATCTTTCTCCCTTCTTGCGAGTTTCATATGCATGTATATCTATTTCAGAACTCTGGATATGGCATCAGAGGACTTGGGTGCACCAGCATATCGTAAATTTGATGTTGAAGCGTGGATGCCTGGATTGGAACGCTATGGTGAGGTGCGTCACACAATTTTCCTCTCAAACTCACTTCATGTTAGTTTGTTTATGCATCCTTAAATTTATATCTTGATGATGCCAATTCCTCAAGTGTAGTGAAATGAATGAAATCTTAGAACACATTACACCCAAATTCAGATCCTCGTGATATCTAACCATCTTCAACAGTTTTGTTCGTTTATTAAAGTAGTATGTTAAACTAATACAATGTGGTTTACTCAACAGATATCGAGTGCATCGAATTGTACAGATTACCAAAGCAGACGGTTAGGGATTCGGTATCGGCCTCAGTCTTCTTCGTCGAGTCCTAAAAAGGGCAAAGGTAGTAGTAGCTCTGCCGCTACACAGTTTGTGCATACTCTGAATGCAACAGCATGTGCGGTCCCGCGTATGATTGTTTGCCTGCTTGAAAACTATCAGCAAGAAGATGGCTGTGTTGTTATTCCTGAGGTATTAAGGCCTTTCATGGGTGGTCTTCAGATAATAACTCCTAAGTAGAAAATGTATGACGAAAGGGAATACATCCATCTTTTATTTATGAATTGATTGAGTATACTTTTTGTACTAAATTTTGGAATCAATATAAAATCATTACTTTTTAACCCCATTCATACATCTTCATCGTCCTCGTCAAACAATGAAAATTTAAGTTGTTGAATCACCTCTCTATTATTGTTATAAGTACTCAAATGTGTTAAAGTTGCAGGAAAACAAATAAAAAAACAATACAGCAGTATTTACAATTTGAGTTTGCTCAGATCAACTTTTCGTACAGGATAGGTATATGCCTCATAGTTAATTTGTTGACCCAAAGAACACAGTTTTGTCAGGGTAGTAATCAAATCAACCTGCAAAATTAATCAGAGAAACGCAGTTGCAAAACACAACCCAAAAACAAAATCATATTTAACTTGAATATATTTACCTCATAATCAGTCTGTGAGACAGTTTCTCGGCTGCGTTGGTATTTCTGAACCCATGGTGCAACGTCTGGATCAGCGGCTAGTAATGCCTCTGTTGCAGCCTGATCAGGACCCAAGAATGCAGACATAACAGCCAGCTGCATTGGCATTCATGATAATTTTAGAAAAAAACATATTTTGATGAAGGGTTCGAGTGATCTATCAGGTTACAAAAGCTTTTTACAGTGCATCTTTGCATGCTTTAACTGGAAGCAAGAAAGGGACAGGGAAGAAGTAAACCTGGCGTGGACCAAAGCCGACAGAAGAGAATTTATCTTTCATCTCCTGGACACTAGCTTTTTCCCACAAAGGTACTCTACCTTCTGGATCAGGCGCTTCGGCATCTGATCGTCCAAATTGCCTGTCAAACAAACCCCACTGCGGGTGGGGAAGTTGCAAAAATTTCAAAAACAAGAGAGTAAATTATTTATCAAATTTATGTAAGAAAAAGGAAATTCATGACTGGGATGAGATCAGAATTTTCGGACTGGACTGGAAAAATGGAATGCAGAAGTGTAAAGAGTATCTGTTCTTTGCTCCTGCTCAAAGTTAATACAGGATTTCAATGTGATTCATTTGTAAAGAAGAAATTGTCATGCACATAAGTTTTGCCTTTTAATTCACAGATATAATTGTCCTGTTGTCGGATAGGAACCAAATAAGCATGTTCAATATCAGATTGGTGCAATGCAGGTTCAGATAACAAAACTGGGAAAAGGGACAAATTACATGGTGCAGCGTATTACTTCAATTTTCTATCATCGTGAGCATAGGAAACCAACCTGTCCACTGGAGCCATATGCAGTGTATAACAAGATGCCTTTTTCTTCATTTCCACCACATTTACGAATGGCAGAGTCCAGAAAGGTTTTCTTCACCGCACTTTGTGCTGCATAAAATACATGAAATGAATCAGGTGTTTTCATGTAGAAAGATAGAACTCTTTCTATAAGATGGGGGGTACCTGCAAATTGGATAAGATCTGCATAAGAAATAGGTCCGCCCTTGGAATACGAATCGATCTCCTTCTTTGCTTCCTCCAACAAATTCAATGCAGCAGTAAACCCTTTATTTTCTGGTCTACTGATCTCTGAGCTTCAATCAAGGGAAAAAGGGGAAAAGGGAAAAGGGAAAAGTGAATAAGATACTTAAAAAGAGTTAAAACTTGATTTTCTAGATGACTATTCATATGAAGTGATCCTAGAACTAGAAGCATGTAATTTGATCTTTCTTCCCAGCAGTAGCCAACAAACATCCTTGCCATGATTACTATTTTACCAAAATGTCAAATAAGAGGAGGTGGCTGCTTGCAAGTGCTACAGATTAAGGGGCAAGTTACTTGGCATCATAACTTTCTTACTCTTTTAACATGGAAATACCACTACCTTAAACGAATTGATCCATTCGGGCCTCCAGTTTTCGTAGCCTGCAGACATAATCTACGATATGTCAGTTTCTCTGGTGGGGTAAAAAGTATACATACACAACATAAGTTTACATGATTCATCTCTGACCTTATCATATGTTATACAATCATTTAAAGCCAGGGTTAACATGGAAGGAACAATGTCTGGATTACCCTGGAAATAAGACATGGTTGATGAATAATGTAATTCAAGTCTATAAAACTAACTAAGCTTTCAAGTTCAAAAATTCTTTACCTTTAAGGCCTCAGCAAGGGTTCCTTTGAATTTTGCTGAAAAAACATTTCATGCAACATAGAAATCAAAAACACCAAAAGTCATAAATTATCATGTAATAATTGTGTTTTTTGAAAACTTACATTGAAACTCAGAACGCTGTCTGCGCTGTATTAGATCAGCAGCATGAGCCACTTCCACAAATGAGGAGGATCTTGTTATCAAGTCCTATGAAGAATTACAGCTGATAGAAATTCATCATCAAATAATTCTCTCAATTGCCCAAAAAAATCATAAAATCTATCCATTACAGTAAAAGCATATCAACTTTTTTAGTATGGAAATTTGAACAAAACTCAAAAGTTTACTAAACATTAGTGTTTTGCTGGTATAGAAACCGCATGATAGTTCGGGAAGGTTCCTTTCTTCTCAGAATTATGCTAATAGTAGAATACATAAACAAAATCAATCCAGAAATAGAAAGATCCAAAATTCATACATACATAGAATAGGAGAACATAGTTAGCGTACCCAAGAAGAAGAAATTAAAAAATCTCACCATGCCAATTGTAGCTCCGAGGCATTGGAGAGCATTCCGTCGACTGAAACCATTTTCGTGTTCATTATCAACTTGAATCTTGCAACAAACAATACCCTGATATTCCATAAGACAAAATGTTCATATTACATACACTACACGGGAAAACCGATCCCTAACATAAAAACGCAACTTAAGAAAGAAAATCCAGAAACGCATAAAGGGTTCATCATCGTATCAAAAAATCATGGAAAATGTATACAGACGTAAACTTGATAATAGTGCATTTAATTAAACAAATTTGAGCATATACACAATAAGAAACCAAAGGTTGCATCCCATAAGATGAAAGAAATGCAAATATATACTTACGGCACCGGTAGCATGTCTAGAAGCAGTGGAACATGTCAAGGGAGTCACCGGAAGCAAAGACGGTATTGTGGAGATGAAGGAAACCATCTCCAGTTGTGTCGAGGTTTCAGCTTCTGTAATGGTGTGGACTGAAAGAGAGAGAAATGAAGAGAGGGACTTTTCTTTTATATGGATATATGAATGGACCTATGAAGGGCGGACATATAAGCCAGTGGAGCTTGTGCTACCTTATTATCCCATCTTCTTTTTAATTTATTATTCCACCCCATCAAATAAAAAAAAAGAAAAAATTTCCTTTAATAAAAGAAAAAGACGGAAGTTGAAGGCTTAGAAAAAAAATTGATTTCTTCCTCCTCTTGTAATAAAATTACTTGTTCCAACGTTCTGGAAGATCACCAACTCAACAGTTCTCTCTGTATTCACTTCTTTCCCTCCCTCTTAACAAATGCTTTTTTTTTTTTTTTTTTTGTTTTACAGTGTTGTTCGTGATTTGATCTTTCTAACGCTTCCAAGACATTTTGGAGCACAAAAAAGTATGGCTAATCGGTCCCATTCCTTTCTGTAATGCTTTTACATCTTTCCTATTTATATATATATATCTATGCATTTGTGTGTGTCTCGTACCAAAGTGTCTTCCTACATCAGCCGGCATCTGCAGTCTCTCCACCAAATAGTACACCTTTCTTGATTTCACGGCAGCTGAATAATCTCTGCAAACTACACGTGTAAGCCATCGGTTCATTTCCTAGATATGTAGGAGGAAAGAAAATCCCTTTTTTTTGTCGGAACTGTTACATAATCGCAACAGAACTGTTTGTTGTAGTAGTTGTTGATGGTGGTGGCGGCGGCTCTTCCTGACATAAACAATCTGGCAATGGATTCACATAAAATGGCTCTTCTGAACGAAATCTCTCTGTTCCCTTTGTTCCTGTAACGGGACCTTTTCTCTTCCTCGGCGCTCCTTGCCTACCAAAAAAAAAAAAAAGCAAAACCAGCATTCATTTCCAAAGCCATAGTTATTTATTCAAAGATAACAAAACTCAAATCCTTAGTGAGAAGTGAGAAGCAGATGCAAACAAAAATGAAGAAAGAAGAAAACATACCGACGTTTATGTATCTCAATGACTCGGTTTGCCAAATTCTTTCCTTCTTTCATTGTTCCCATTCCAATTTTGTCAAAAAGACGGACAAGGACTTTCCTGATGAATCAAAAATGACAAAACAACATAGAAATATTTAGTACGTCTGGAAACAACATGAAAGGTGATCAAAATCTAGGTTAAAATAGCATGCATACCTATCAGGTGAAATAGTTTTCCTGTGCCCGAGAAAACGACGATGACCCTCAACTGCTCTTGCCATGTTCCCCGAATACGAAGGAATAAATATATCACTCTCAATTGATACTATATAGTCAAGTGCAGCCATCTGAGATGCATGATTTATAAATGGTTCAAGTTCCTCAACTGATGCCAATTTTTCCTGAAAAGGGAAAAAGAAAAAATCGATAGTAACATGTAGCAATTAGCAGGAAATCAGCAGGGTATAGGAAGAAATTATTCTTAACAGATTCCAGCCATGTGCAATGTAAATTCATACCTTATTCATCAATAATGGATAGCGTGATTGCAGATCGACCATGTGCACGTCGCCTCCATAAATTTCTCCAGCTGCTATATATATGGGTGTGTTTGATGGAAATCCAAAAGAGCTAAGAAAGATTCCAACTTCTTTTGGTGTCAAAGGGCAGTAGCCTTTAGATCTCTGTTCTACAGGATCAATTTCTTTTACCTTCCACCAGGACGTATTTTCTCTACAAAAAATCAACCAAAGTGAGACTAAAGGTTGGTAACAAGGCAGTGTTGCAGAGAACAGATGCGTACTATACCTAATTGCCTTTAGTTCTTCAGCTTCTTCAGGGGACAAACCATGCGTGCATCCACTAAAAGCAAGCATGTCTTTTTCATATCGTAAATGTAAAGCAATATAGGGGCCATAGGCTCTCATTCGATCAACCAGTAACTACAAAATACCAAACCAAAACAAAGAAAGGGGTTGCAAAAGAAGTGCAGAGGAAGTCTATAGAACTTAATCCAGCATTTGAGCCAGAAGTTACCTTTCCCATTGCTTCAATACTGGGAGCAAAACGGAGGGCTTCATAACAAGCACGGCAACGTAACTTTTGAATATCTGGTGGCAGATTATTATTTGCTAAACGAGAATCAGATTTCGCTGCTCGAATAACCTGAGCATTTCGTAACTTCATTTAGTTGACCTAACATAGTAAGCCAATATAAACAGCAATATCATACTTTTTTTCAACATATACCTGATATTCTTCAAATATGCTAGCTATCTCTTCCTCGTAGTATTCCACACCAGACCAACTTCTGAAGTGTTTAACTGCTCTAGTAGTAGTTGCAAGTTGTTTAGGAAGCTTTTTGATAATTTTTACATCATTGGCCAATGAATTAATAAAATGATCTTCATCAAAGACATCAGAGAAATTGCTGCAGTTAAGAATTAATAGAACCAAATGTCAATGTAACAATAGGACACAGAATAATAGGCGCAAGGGGGAACATAATTGGGATCAGAATACATCATTTTACCCTAATTATCTGAAACCAAGCAAAGATAGTACCTAGTGTCATGCCAAAAAGAGCGTTTATCAAGCTCTGGAATCACGAGGGTAGCATTTATAATACGTGCAACAGCAACCATGTCACAAATCTGTAAATAATAATAGAATTCTTCAAGTCTAAATCTGATAACCAATAAAGTAAGATAAAAGATGCAGCTACGTATATGAAGAAGGGAAAAAAAAAAAAAAAATCCTAAGAAAAATATATCCCTGTTTGGTTTCTGTTTTAAACAAATATTTTCAATTGGTTTATTCAGTTTTTCAATAAAATAAACTAGAGAATATTACATTGTAAGCACTCTGCAGATATAAAACTCGCAGAAGATTATCATTTTACTGACCCATTTCAAATGGCACTTGTAAAGTAAAATTAAAGGTAAGGGTGCAAAGTCCACTTTCAAATAGACACCATGAACTTAGCATGTAAACAGTGAACACATGGAGTTAGTAACAAAGGTTCATAAAAAGTTACCAATAAATTATAGACAGTCAGTTTTTCCTCAAGTGCTTCAGTTAATTCTGAATATAAATCATTTTATTCAGTTAGTTTTCATGTCTTAGGCATTGAACAGCAATTTCTATCTCTAGAACTTAACAGACCTTTTCAAGGAATGTATGTGAATTTTCTACCAAAAGTTTTGTAATTTGCTTAAACTAATATTCTTTAAATGATACGACCGGAAGCATGACATTCTCCTCCCCTAACTATACTTAAAAGCTTATTAGAAAACTTGTTCCAACAATGTCAACTACATCGAAGGAAAAAAAATGGATGAGTGGAGGAGTAATATTTTAAGTAAAAATAAGCCCAAGAGTTTGCAGCAGTAATCTTAGTTTAAAAGCAATCCCTCTAAGTATGTGTAACATCAATTTGTTTTCCCCCAAAAATGAAAAAAATTACTATTATGTAATTGCATTAAGGCTACCATGCACTACATAGCATGCTTCTTACTTTCCCTTCAAACCAGTATAATCAAAACAAAAAAATTACCCAATGATAAAATGATGCGGTGCATAAATCAAATATATGAAAAGAAGAGATAAGAGAAGAATCAGATCAGAAGTAAATCAAGAAAGGGATAAAAGGCTAGTTTGAGAGTATGAAAAAGAACACGCACCCCAGCTCTCATCTGATTTAGCCCACCATTTGCATGAACCAACAAGTAACCTCGAGACTCTGGAGGTGCTGAAGATTAAAATCAAGTGTTATAACCACTAAAAGACCAAGTAAAAATGCAACTATGTTTAATATATGTTATAGTGAATTAATAAAATAAAATAACTTACACGTATAATTTTCGCTTGGGGCAATACATGGCTGATAGCCTCTATTTGGTGGTGGCTTCCACAACTTGGTCAAATCTGAAGTTCTGCTCGCACCATCCAACTGTCAAATCTAAAGGAGTGAAAACATGAAAGATGCATAACTACTTCGCATCAACTTATGCAACTACATCAACAATGTTGAATACCAAATCAATTTCTGTGACAACAGCCGAATCTTTGTGTTCTTTTTAATGTATGCATAAAGAGAAACTGAAAATATTATAACCTACTGAACAGCATAAATTAGGATAAAACACCTTGCGGAGAGTGTCAAGAGATTTTGGCATATGGGGTGGTGGTGCAAATTCTTTCTTCAAGCCTCCTTCTGTTTTAAGATCTTGATATCCAATTTCGTGTTGCTGCAAGATTACACCATCCATATCAGTACTTAACTAAATTCAAACCCCATTTTAACAAAGTACAATGTAACAGAATCAAGTGAAATATCACTTTGACACAGAATATAAAAGTTAATGAACATGATCACGTACTTAGTACCCTTACGAACCCACATAAAGATAGTATCTCACCCAAGATATGTACTTTCAAACAACAAAGTGACGCTAGAAACAATCTGACTGAGAAATCACCTCAGACAGTAAGAGGAAGCCTCCCCAGCATGAAAGAAACAAAACAATTTTTTGAAAAAGCGGGTAACTAGCCAAGAAAACATAAAAGCTCAATTAGGAAACTAAATGAACCCAAATAATAGGAGAAAAACAGGAAAAAGAAGCACCTTGTAGGGAAGGATGATAACAAAAGTTCGAGGGTCCAAGAACTTCAAAACCAATTGAAAGGCATAAATCGGGATAAAGACAGTACCTTGTGGATAGTGTGAGAAGCTTCAGGTATATGTGGCGGAGCAAAATCTTCCAGCCAGATTTCTTCGGTTTTTAGGTTTTGATATCCAATTTCATGTTGCTACGAGCATTTGAATCACCCAGATCAGTATCCAGGAGAAAAATCCAAGAAAAAATATATATAACAAACCGAGTGAAATTATTACTTCGAACTCAAAATTAAAATCAACAAACGATCAAATAAACTTACTACCTACAAATACAAGGTTTCTTGCCCAAGATATGAACTTTCAGTTAACAAAATTCCACTATAAACAATTTGATAAGAAAAACCACCTTAAACAGGCAGGAATGCGGGTCCTCCCAACATCAAAGAAAAATGGAAACTTTTTTGACAATGCAAGTAAATAAACCAAGAAGAGACAAAATTCAGCTAGAAGGCCTAGCTAATCCATATAATAGGAGGAAAAAGAAAACGATAATTAGAAAGCAACTCGAAGGGAAGAATTGTAACAGAAAACATGGCACAAAGATACAGGCTTGAAAACTTCAAAACCCAGAAAATAAATTGAAACATAAGCAAGAGTAGTATACAAGATTGACGTTGCTTCCCAGCCCAAGCAAAGCAGGGGGTGAAAAACGAATTAAAATTAAAATTTAAAAAAAAAAGAAAAAGGAAAAGATCAAAGTGAGCAATTTTACCGTAGTAGGCAACTTGGTGACTTCAGAGGGAGGGAAGAGCACCTGAACGTGTACAGACAGTAGAGCCATCAAGGCTATTGCGGCTATGGCACATGTAAGCACCTTCCTGAGCACAAATACGGTCTTCCATTTCCTTTTCTGCATCTCTAGTCTTCCCATCAAAACTCCCCTAAAACCGACATCAATTTTTGATCACCCAATGCCAATATATCTGCACAAAAATATTTGTAAAACAACATTAAAAAAACTCTGTTTATTATGGTAGAAAAGAGAGGGAATCCGATGATGATTCTGATGCTTTCTTGAGTCGGGCGTTCTAATTTCTGCTGTGTTCTTAAGAAGTTTTGTGTCTGTGTGAATCCAAAGGCTCTGTACTTTCGGTCGGTTATGGAAGAAGATGGCATTTATAGAGGGAATGAAATGAGCAAAGTGCGAAATTCTAACTTGGGAATACGTTTTTGGGTAAATATTGATGGGAAGGAAGAAGAATTTCAATGTCAGGATCAAGATTTCTTACTATTATTTGAAGCATAGAAAATTAGGTTAATTATCCCGTTTTCTTCCATTTAGGTTTTTTTTTTTTTTTTTTTTGTTCTTTTCTTTCCCTTTAACCATCACTACTGTGATGACTATGTCCACTAAACATACAATACTACTAGTACTAGGAAAATGGTGTTACCAACTACGGGTTCAATTGGATATCACAAAAAAAACAAAAAAAAAATCTAAAATTTAAACTACAATTCAAATTTTGATAACTCAACCCTAAAAACATATGTTAGTTGGTAAAATGCTATCCTAATTTAAGTAATTAAAATTGCACTTACATATGCAACCGTTTAAAAATTTAAGGTTATAGCTTACCACCCGCAAGAGATCTACATGGCTCGAGCAGAAAATTAGTTTGAATATAGATATAACTTAAAAGTGTTATCCATAGTTAGGACCCATTCAGGACATCTCTTTGCACTAAGCAAAAATAATAATAATAATAACAAATTATATAAAAAAAAAATCAATTAATTATGTTTTTAGAACTAATTTTAAAATTTTAATTTTATATAATTTAATTAAATAATTATTCTTAATTTTACAAATTAATACTTCAAATAAAAAATTGACTAATATTTAATTATTTTTAAGTACGATAATGGACAAATTCATACTTTTTAAAATCATATTTATGTAACATTTTATATGGTATTTATAAATTTAAAATATTTTAATAAAATTAATAAATAATAGGTTATGCCATCGCAATCAACAATAATATTTTTTGTACTCTTTTAAAAAAAAAAATTGAATTTTTTTTTTCTTGCAAAATAAATCAGTCATAATCCCGATTATTACTAATTAAACTAAATCATTTTGACAATGTTCAAATAGTTTCAAGTCTAAAATGAATTAGTATTACTTAAATAAATAAATAAATAAATAAATAATAATAATAATAATAAGATGTATATTAATTAATTCATTGGATTGAAAAATTCAATTCTTCATATTGTTTGCGTCTTGATAACTTCTCATGACTAGAAACAGTCTAA
>JAXGGT010000004.1:8098333-8122338 GCA_035583425.1 Marsdenia floribunda | reverse complement strand
AGTTGGACGAAAAAAAGTTCAGGTGCTAAAGCTGGACTTTGCTAAAGTTCAGGTGTTACTGGGATAATTTGCCCAATAATTAGTTATCGTCACATATAATAATAAATCATGTAAAAAGTAACAATTTTTTCAAATAAAATTGGTCAAAAGGATCATTTTGTCCAAACAAAACAAAAACTTGAGGATTTGTTTATCCAAAAATTAAAAAACATGGACCTCTTTGTTTAAACGAAAAAAGAATAGAAATTTGTTTATCCAAAAATAAAAAACAGGAACTCCTTTATCTAAACGAAATTAATATGGAGACTAAAATGACCAATTTTCCAAAGATTATTATTATTATTATTTTCCTTTGGGTAAACTGTCTCCATAACACCTGAACTTTTTCAAAATCCCGTTTTTGCACCTTAACTTTTTTTCGTACCAAACTTGCACTCCAACTTTTTTTTTTTTTTTTTTTTTTTGTATCGAAACGACACTTCTGTTACATTTTTCTATTAAATGATAAATTCTGTTAAGGCATGTGCAGATCACATGACTTTTTAAGGGTATTTTAGTAAAATATTAAGTTTTAAAATTTTAATAGGATTTAATCATAATAATCAAAAAAAAATTAGGGACTATTCTTAAATTTTTGTTAAGGTTTTCTTCTTCTTCTTCATTCTTCTCGCCGCCGCTGTTGCTGTTGCTACCACCACCACCATTGTATTCTTTCTACTCACCTGTAATGATGTCAGCGTTGAGGCCGACATTGGTACAAATGATGCCGAAGGCTATAATAGTGTCGGGTTTTGGAGCTGAGAAGCTGAGCCTTCCTTCTTTGCAGTCAAAAGTGCAGACAGATTTGAAAGGATACGAAACGGAGCTCCAGTTGATCTACAGCCAATTCAAATCGTTGGTGGAGCTTTTTCAGCAACAAGCTGCGATGAGCTTCACAACTGAAAGCGGCATAGCAGCCGACCCCACCATTGCTAGGGACCTTTGTGATCGAGTAATGTTCTTGGCCCATGTTACTCGATTTTTTCCCAAACAGTTGGTTGGGTTTCCCAAAGAGCTTGCTAATTTTCTTCAGTCCTCGGCAAGAACACTCCCATCCAAACTTCGGGTTCATGTGACGCAAGCACTGATTCTCTTGATGAATTGGAAGGTGTATTCTTGAACTTTTAGCCTTGAATTTAAGGAAAGTGAAAAACTTGAGCATTATCTTGAAAAGGATATTGAAGATAATCAGATGAACTGCTTTAGTAGGAGGGACTTTGTTGGAGGGGAATTCGCATATTCTGTTGCAGGGGGTTTGGAGGCTTGGGTGCCATTTTGGAGGGGTTTGATGAAGAAAATGATGGAAGAGGTGGCAGTGAGAGGCAGCGGCGACGTCTGTGGCGGTGAGAAGAATGAAGAAGAAGATAAAAACTTAAAAAAATTTAGAATAATACCCCTTGATTTTTTTAATTATTATGATCTGTTAAAATTTTAAAGGTTATTGTTTTACTAAAATACCCTTAAAAAGTCATGTGACCTGCACATGACTTAACAGAATTTATCATTTAATAGAAAAATGTAACGGAAGTGTCGTTTTGGTACAAAAAAAAAGTTGAAGTACAAGTTTAGAATGAAAAAAAGTTAAGGTGCAAAAACAGAATTTTGAAAAAGTTTAAGTGTTATAGATATAGTTTACCCCTTCGTTTAGAATTTTTGGAGTTTTTCCAAATAAAAGATGAAGCTCCATAAATGGGCATAATATTGTTTTTTGTGCTCGGATAGTGTGTTACATTCACAAAGCACAGGTTATTTATTTGTATTAAATTAAGAATTTAAATTTAAAAAAAAAAATTGTTACATATTATACAAGAATTAAATTTGTAATGGAATCCAACGTAGGATGTTTGAACTTAATTTGTTTAATTTTTAAGCATATTTGAGTAAGGTTGATTAAGCTCAATTAATGTTGCGAATATAAAATTTTGTTCGAATTCTTTCAATTATTTATTTGTATAACTAAAAAATTATTTAGATTCAACTTGTTTTACTTCTAAATTAATTTGAATTTAAATTCAAATTTAAATTATAATATAAATTTAAATAATAAAATAATAAAATATAATAATATTTATATAATATATAAATATAATAATTTCTCGAACACCGTCTAAATTCGTTGGAATAATATTTGAATTTAAAAAATTATTAAATTTTATTTATTTAACAAATAAATCATCCTCCAGCTCAAATAAGCATTATTCACAAATTATTTTTATTTAGCTTATTAATAGCTTTAACAAAAATATATCGTATATGAATTATTTATACAAAAAAAATAATAATAATAATAAATTAAATTTTATACAATTTTACAACATTCCTTCAAATTTTTTGACCGTTCAACTAGAAATTTGAATACAGATTCACCTTTTTGAATACAGATTTACTCAAAAATAAGGCAGTAAACCTTTTTGCTTAGATGCTTTCATCTAATTTGGAAAGTAAAAATAAATTTTGAATTTTATTAAAAATAATAATATTGTACTATATTTTAATCAGTATTACATATTGTGCCACATTTTAATTAGTATTATAATTGAATATTTATTTTATAAAATTTTGGGAAAATAATTGATTTAGTCCCAGAATTATTTTTGAGTAGCCGATTCAGTCTTAAATTTTTTTTAGCTCTAGTATGTTCTTAATCAATAACTTCCAATGTAATCGCTTAGTAGGTTTCCAAACATGTTATAAGTATTTTTTTTAAAAAAAAATACTTATAACATAAAAGATCATAATGAATTTTTTTTTTTTTTTTTTAATGTGTTGAAAATATTTTTAAATTTATTAATATTGTAAAAATTAATTATCAATATAATTAAAGATACATAATAATTAATTTTTACATTACATTTAATTTTTTTTAAATTTTTTTACACCATAATAAATATTATTAAAATTTTCTCTTTTTATTCTATCAATTAATTATTTTGTTATATGTCTAAGTTATCAATCAATGAATATAGAACCAAATAATTAATTGGTGAAATAAAGAGATAAAATTTTCATAATATTTTTTATAATGTGAAAAAATTAAAAAAAAAATTTAAAGATAATACAAACAGTAATTATTATATATCTTAATTATATTGATAAGTATTAATAAATTTAAAAATATTTTCAATATATTAAAAAATTCATATTATTGATCTTTGTATTAAAAAAAAAAAAAAAATCTATAACTTATTTGGAAACCTACTAAAGGACTACATTAACAGTTTAAAAATTGATTGAAAACTGAATAGAGCTAAAAAAAAAAGTTTAAGGATTGAACTGACTATTCAAAAATAATTTTAGGATTAAATTGACTATTTTCCTTAAAATTTCTCTATCAATAAAAATATTAAATTAATAAAAAATGACTAAAAATTTATAGGCATGTAAATTTATTTATTTATTTATTTTTAAATTGAAATTTTTTATCTCCTATTTAATTCTAACTTGTGACTTTTTGGGATTTTGTCTCCGACCAACTGAATTTATGCCTCTTTGTCACGCGGTAGATCAAAGAGAGTAAAAAAAAATTCAAATGAGTGAGGTAAAAAACAAATAAACCCCGGGGGCGTTGGGTGGGTGGCGGGGGGGGGGGGCGGTAACTCTTGAATTTTGACTGTTGTATAGTTTTTTTTTTTTTTTTTTTTTCTTCTTCTTCTTCTTCTTTTTGAAGATTCAATGCATGGCCACCTGGACCACCACTGTAGTCTTGGAATTTCACAAATGGGCATAATATTGTTTTTTGTGCTCGGGTAGTGCAGTATTCACAAAACACAATTTATTTCTTTGTGTCAAATTAAAAATTTAAAATAAAAAAAATTTTGTTATATATACAAGAATTAAAATTATAATCGAATCAAATATAAGATGTTTGAACTTGATTTGTTTAATTTTTAAACATATTTGAGTAAATTTGATTAGGCTCGATCAATATTGCTAATCTAAAATTTTATTGGAGTTCGTTCGATTATTTATTCTTATAACTCAAAAATTATTTAAGTTCAACTTATTTAACTTTTAAACCAATTTTTTTTTTTAAATTTTGAGATACTTTTACCTCTAATATATTCCGAATCATGACCTTTCCCAATTATAAACGAGACAACTATCTACTAAACGAAACCTTCTTGACAACTTTTAAAATAATTTAAATTTAAATTCAAATTATCATAAAAAAATTTTAAATAATAAAATATTAATATATAATAATATTAATATAATATATAAATATAATAATTTTTCTAACATCATCTAAATCCGTTCAAATAATATTCGAATTTAAAAAAATATTAGAGTTTATTTATTTAATAAATAAATCATCCTTAATTAAATATAAACGAGCTCGAATGAGCATTGTTCACAAATTATTTAGCTTATTAACAACTCTAACAAAAATATATCATATATAAATTATTTATACAAAAAAAAAAAAAAAGAAGAAACAATTAACGTGTATACAATTTTACAACATTCCTTAAAATTTTTTGACCGTTCAACTGGAAATTTGAATACAAATTTACCAAAAAAACAAAATAGTAAGGCTGTATTTGGACTAGCTTTTATTTTGAGTTGAGTAAATTTATTTTAAGTTGAATGAATTTTATTACAAAAAACGATAAGTTACTTTTTGAGAGTAAAAAAATTATTTAGTAAATAGAGTGCAAAAATTAGTATGAGACCTATTCTTGAAAGAGAAAGATTGAAAAGTGTAAGGCCCTTTTGTTACAAATTAAAAGACAAAAAAAAAAATAAAATTCATTTCTTGTCCAAACAAAAAAGCCTAACTTATTTTAAAAATAACTCACTCAACTCAAAATTAAAGCTAGTCCAAACACGCCCTAAACCTTCTTTGCTAAGATGGTTTTATCTAATTTAATTAAGTAAAAATTCTAAATTTAAATCTTATCAAAAATAATATTGTACTTACATTTTAACCAGTATTACAATTTTGAATATTTACTTTATAAAATTTCTCTTAAATTAATCAATGAAAGTATTAAATTAAAAAAAAAAAAAAAAAAAAAACTAAAAATTTACAGGCATGTAAATTTATTTATTTATTTATTTTTTAAATTGGAATTTTTTATCTCCTGTTTAACTCTAACTTGTGACTTCTTGAGATTTTGTCTCCTACCAACTGAATTTATGCCTCTTTGTCAAGCGGTAGATCAAAGAGAGTAAAAAAAAATTCAAACGAGTGAGGTAAAAAACTAATAAAGGCCCTGAAGATTCAATGCAGGGCCAGCTGGACCACCGCTGTAGTGTTGAAATTTCAAGAGCAACCACCGACCTCAACCTCTCACTACTGTTAACTTTGATTATGGTATTTACCTAACTCAAAATTTTCGCTCAAAAAGAACTTTTAAGAGAGTGGAGCACAACACGAAGAAATGTCGATTCCAGCAACCTCCATGGCATTGCAGACCCATACGGGTACGTCGCCTTTGGGGAACTGCATCATGAGTATTGTAGATATATAAGAAGCAAACACCAACATAATCAATCATCTTTGGAAAAGAAGAACCTCATTTAATCAGATCGAGAGACGAAAGAAAAATAGTGACTACTTGAGAAGATGACGTACCATTTTCTGCAGAAAGTTGCAAACAAACCTGCAATACCACAGAAAGTTACCAATGTAAGAAATCGAAACTTGATTTGCGTATCTGGCTGTAATTTCGTCAATTCAAATCAAAGGAAAAGAGGAAAAAAAAGAAAAGAAAAGTAGACATACTGTGGGAATTGGCCTTCAACAATTGATGAGTGTAGATCTCTGCTTAGCTGGAAAAAGAAATCCAAGAATGAATGTGTTAAAATGTTTAACCGTAGAAGATGATGGATAACATCACAACTTTTGTGATTGCTACCTTCATCATGTAATATAAATTGTGATATGAAAGAAGTTGAGATCCCATAGCATCTTTAGTCACCAGACTGTGAATGTAAGCCCTCGAATAAGTTTTACAGACCTATTGTGCAGTAGCAAGAGAGACAAAAATTTCGAGATTGTTAAAAACCAATACTGTAGAAAATAAGAATTTGGTCAGTCAGTCCTTTTTTTTTTTTTTTTTTTTTCCAAGTGTTCCAGATAAACAAGCATAGATTCTGTGCAATACCATACACTCGCATGTCGGATCAATTGGACGAACATCGCTAGCCATGGCCTGGTGTTTAAGTTTTAGAACTCCCTACATCAACAAATTAATTTGAAGTGACTAAATACTATAAAGCCAAAAAGGTAATATTAAAATACTATAATAAGACCAGAAGGGAGATTCTTATTGCTTAAGCTTCGCCAGAATAGGATTGAGACTTAATACACACATATATATATGTATATGTGAGAGGGGAGAGGGGAGAGTAAAGTACCTCAGGAACAAGAGCTGTGCCAAAGCGAGCTGTGCGAGTGGGATAAACACAGTCATACATATCAGCACCTAAAGCGCTGCAAACTACAATATCTAGTGGATAACCAACACCCTGAGAATATAGGGCCAAAAAGATCACACCTCAGTGAATTTAAGTAAAGTAGATAAAAGGATATAGGTAGAAGTAAGATCCTTCGTACCATAACATATCGTGGTTTATCCTCAGGTAATGCTGCTGTACATTGAGCAACAACACGCCAAAACGAATCCTTATCTTCGCCGCCTGCAAGGCCACCAATAGCATAGCTGTAATAGGAGTAGAGTATGTTATAACCGACTACTGGTTGTGAAATCACCAGATTCTTTTTTAGCGAAAGATAGCAATAAGAAGTTTCAGTTTCTCACAACATAGTCACCAAGTTTTACTATTTCTTTGCAGAAGAGATGTAAGCAACTTATAAGAATCTCTCTTCTCTTCTGTCAGAGGGACGTAAGGTGCTTTGTTAAGGTGAGAGGGTACATTGTATGGTAGAAAATCCATGAAAGAAAGAACAACACAATAAATGGATTCTTTTCTTTTCAATTCTGAGAATGCCAGGAGTATGCATCCATATCATTGCATGTATAGGAATCTAAGACAAAGAACTCTACTCTAAACTGCAATATAGTGTTATAGAGGTGTTGTCTAGATCATTTTTGAATAAGCCAAAAATTAGGGGAAAAAAAAAAAAAGAGTTACTGCAGTTCAATTATACCTACAATGTGAACTATTGCATGGTTAATAAATAAGGATCAAATGCATTTACACGAGGTGCTTTTAGATATCTGAATGTAACAAAGGAAATATAGCTACACATCTTTGCTTTGATATAATTAGAACAGTCTCTTGTGGCAGGGAAAAAGAATTCACTTAAATTCAGAGGGTACGACCAATTAGATTCCATATAGAAGGTGAAAACTTCTAAGTATTAAAGTGAATGTGAAGAGGATCTTAAACATACCCAGGCAAATCACGTTCCACTAAGCCTTTGACACAAATATCCCTGACACAGTAAAAGAAACAAGCATAAGTCTACATAAGAAAGGGAACGTAAAAAAAGCTTTAAAAAGATAGAGATCAAACGTCAAATCACCTTAAGACAGGATCCAAACCACCCTGCACAATACCAAATAAATTCTGTTCATGTGGCCTCTTGTGAGCTGCCCACCAATTAGACGTGTTAGTGTCCTATTAAAACAAGCTTCACAACCAAACAGTGAGAAAGAATAAATTCTCTTCACTATCATCATCTACCATCCTTCTCCTTCCCTCTCATCCTACAATGCAGGCCCCATTAAGGAGTAATAAATGGTGGAGAAGTACTGGAAATGTTCTTTTGCATGGCATTCAACAAGTATATGAGCTACAAGTAAATAACATAAATATACCACCATATTTCAAGTGAAACTACTTTACCGTCTTATGGAAGAAATTTAAGATAGTCAGGAAGTCTGCTTCTGGTGTTGGATTAGAATATAAGGATAAAATATGGTACAAGAATATACCAGTTGCAACATTTAATAACATTTATTGGTTGACCAAAGACTGGTTGTCTTTTATTTTTACTGGGTCAAATGAACATAGAAAGGCACTACAAATCAGCTAGGGGTTTTGGGAAGGGGGCACTTAGGCAAGTACTCTCCAGTTCAGGAATCAGACAACAGAAGGAAGAGAGCATATTGGGATTCTGGGAAGCCCAAATGGATGATGATTCTAAGCAACATTTAGAAAGAAAAACGAATAATGCATAAAATTTTTATTTGCATTAAACTAGTCAGATGGAGTCTTGTTATGAAGACACAACCTTTTTTAAAGGCAACAGCTTCAGAACCTATCCCATGTGCAGGCTTACCATTATCAGGCTTACTTCCTATGCTCCCCAGGAAAATGTTGACCATATCATATAAATACCATTAAACTAGGGAGAGTCACATATCAAAATTTCTCTTGGATTTATACACATGAGCATTTACATATTTTCCAGATTTATTAATAACAGTCTGAACAACTCATAGTGGAAAGTGAAACTGAACAAAGTTTTTACTGTTGGTCCAGACAGACATTACCTGCAATGCAACGGTCTATCCAGCGAAGAGTGCGATACATTGCCTCTTCAATTCGAGGACCAGTGATGGTAGTTCTCACTACATCATCAAGTGCCATAATGATATCTGCTCCAATTCTATTCTGCAGAAGTTTCATGAAAAACACAGAACAGCAGCTACTACTAGTATTATCTTTTAAAAAATGAAAACTAACATATGAATATCGAGAACTAACAAAAGCAGCACCACTGGGATGGAAACAAGCAGAAATTAAAGTGATCATATTCAGCCTGTTTAATATCTTATCAGATTCCAGAAGAAAAGTAAGAAAATTTGTTTGTTTTAGTGATTATGACATAGGCCAGTCTTATACATCAGGTAGCGTAGAAAAAAGAAAACTTTCTCATTTAACGTACAACATTACCATATTCATTATCTAAATGCCAGAAAGATATTCTGAGATAAACAACAGTTTTACTTACTTGTATTTGAATTGATTCTTCTGGTGTAAGAAGCATTGGCTTCCCATCAACTGGTGACTGCAATAGGAAATGAATCAAATGACACACAGATTATAAAGCAGCGTTAGCCTGGATTGTTTTTAGAACAAACCATTTTGTTTGAGGCAGAAGTAACAGTAAAGAGAGTGTTCAAACAGTTATTCTAGACATAATTAATCTTCAAGAATGTGAAGGCTCTTTTAATGCACTTAAATACTTAATTAAAGGTTTAACTGAATAAATCTAATCTAATTCATTAGTCATCAAATGTGAACAGTTTAAGTAAGCAAAAAGCTAAAACCACTTCCATTATATACAGTGACCAAAAGATATTATGCATCATTCAAGTTGGCCAAAACCAAAGACAAGCATCTCAAAATATTCCATTCAGATATCCATCCATTCAAATTAATAGACATCCACCTAGATGATACCATACTTAGAAAACTAAAGGGTAAATGACTTCAATCCACATGCAAGCACACAAATGACTTTGGAAGCGTACAAGAATCTATAGGATGTGTAAATGGATTGGACGCAAAGACACAACTTGGGAAGTTAAAAGTCGTAGCTCTAAACTCTTATGAATATAAAGTAACTCCTATAGTATTCAGGGTAATGCAGATCAGTCAAAAAGCTAAATGTACGCTAAAAATAATGTTTATTTATCCTTTTTCTTTGTTTCTAATTCCATTCTGAGGTCCGAGCTGTTCAAAAGTTTTCTGACTCCACCAAAACTATCTAAGCAACCCTGTATTCACAACTCTAGATAGAAGATATGATAGACAAACAAAAATCAATTCGGACAGAGAATGAATTTGCAGAACACAAGATACGGCTGCATAATCGGAAAAGAATTCAAACAGGCGGATCTTACTTTATGGAGGGGCAGAAGTACAAATTAAATGCTAGTATCACAACAAACAAAATTTATCCTGAACTATAGTTGAAACATGAGAAAAGGATAATTACCTGGAATGTGACACCCTTTTCAGTGATATCAGCCAAATGCAATAAAGACACCTGAAAGCATTACATTTATCAGCTTGTTTCCAAATAATTATTTGTCATATGTTCAAAAGAGAAGGAGGTTTCAGATTTTCAAGCAAAACAACCTATTTGATGCATATCCTAATAGATGAAGTTAGTCAAAAAATTAAAATATATATATATATATCAAGCAATATCGGATCATCTCCTCCATAAAGTGGTCCAATCATTAAATTAGATATTGCTTCATGTAAGGGCTAGATCATAAAATGATGATAGTTCTAGTTTTGAAAATTCCATTCAAAAGGTAAAGTGCATGGTAACCAAATCATTCATCCCTAGATCTGTAGTCAGAATTAATTATCTTATTTTCCAACACAACTACAGTCCTGCGTTGAAAAAGATGTACTGGGTACAAATGAATCTTCGTTACAAGAGATTCACACTTAGATGGTCAAAATTGCAATGGGAGAAGAGGCACAGAAGTTATCAGGATTTGTGGACAAAACTCACTCATAAAACAAAATGTTGTAATTGAATAAAGAACATAGACATATTTTTCAACTCATTAGTAATTTAAAGCATATACATTTTCCACCTTATTAGTAATTTACACATGCTTAAGTGAAACAAAACATATTTGAGAGAAGAGTACGTAGCACATTTCAGGAACTGAGAAGGGATAACACATCTGAATAATAGGATAAGGTTGGTCAACCCAAGAACTGAAAAAAGCACCGAAAAGTGTCTTAGAGATGCACTAAGAGAGAAATTACCATTTGGAAACCACCTGAATCAGTAAGCAGTGCCCTAGGCCAGTTCATGAATTTGTGTAGACCGCCCAATTCATCAATGAGCTCGGAAGTAGGGCGAAGAGCTAGATGGTATGTGTTTCCCAAAATTATTTGACAACCAATCTCCTCAAGCTGGTTAGTAGTCAAACCTTTTATAGTCCCTACAGTCATGAATTCAAATTTGTATACTTAAAATTCCAGGAGCACAGAATTTCATCAAAACTTTGCAAACTGAATATCATTAAATTATTTAATTTGAAAATGCAGGATCTTTCCATGAGACAGTTAATTGATCCCACATTATGAAATGGCGAACCGGATCAACATAACTTCTTATGAAATGAATATTTTCCTGATTGAATGACACTAAAACATTGCATAGTGAAATGTAGTGTAAGGTTCAACAAATATGTCAATAGTTTTTCAATTGAATTCAGAATATCATTATTTGAACAAAAAGTTTATAGAGAATAAAATTTTAGGTGTATTTGGATAGCAACTTTTATTTTGAGTAAACTTAAATAGAGAAAAATAAGTTCACTTATTTGTAAATGAAAGGGTAGTCAAGAGTTTATTTGGATAAGTTTTATTTTTAATATAATAGGTTAATAGACATGTAATATAGAATTATTATTGAAATGTTTCTCTTGAAAATGGTGTTTTGCTTCCATGTGGTTTGACCAGTTAATAGGGCTCCTAATCGTCCCCTTTCACAAGTTAGCTATAGTTCAAAGACTATGAGCACAATGGTGAAGTCGGAAAGCAAGGTAACAACAAAAGAAAGTGTTGGGCATACATCCACATTTGAAAGACCCCAATGATTAACTTATACATATCCAAATTTAGATGACCATTATTTGTGGATAGATTGTCATTACAAATAATGTATTGAAGATGAAATAAGAATACCTTAAGGATGGTCATATGAGGGTTTTGAGTAAATTGCATTACAAGGATCGGGTACTAGTGGATTGAGATTGGTTTTTCCAAAGCCACCTAGTTGGCAATGAGATGGTAAGGGTCTCCATTATTAGGCAACATAATTTTAGGATGGCTTTGTTTGCATGTTGTTAGTCAACCATTTCCAAATATTAGTTCCATGAATTTTGGCCTACTTGTGGATGTAAAAATGATTTGAAGGCATTACAAGGAAAGTCGTTTGTTGCCCTGAAGCATTCCTTGTACACTACATAGCATTTCCAAGGTTGCCCTAAATTCATTTTTTTGGAGTTGATTATGTGTTACTTGCTCCAGTATGGGGGTTATAATGGTACAGACCATGAAGTACTTGATTTGTGAACTGAGACTTAAACTTAGTTGAGCGTAGAAACATGATCAATGCTAAAAAAAATAAACTTAAAATAAAGTGAGGAGTAAATATCTCTTTTAAGGCTCAAAAATAAAACTATGAAAAATAACATCTAGCGCATTGGTCGACTCCTTCTTAATAGATTTCTATAAATCTCCATCTATACTCTATTGTTCTTGTACATTTTCCAAGAAACCTCCTTAGGCATAACCTATTCATTTTCATCACGTTCATGGCCTGACTTGTCTTTAATAGCATGAATTTGTCTTTCTCTTCATCATTCAACCCATCTACATAGACATTGTTATCCTCTTCACCTTTTTCTTGTTCCCCTTTACATCACTGCTTAGACTAGTAATTGTTGTTTCTAACATTACAATCACTACAAGCATTTTCATTCCTTGTAGGTTGGTCACCCTCTACATTTGAGTTACCATCACTATCATCACTTCAATGATATGAGAATCCCACTCCTTCACATATGCATGAAGGTATATAATTTACTTTGCAATCTCTACACATGTAACACATCACGTTGCCTCTAGTGCTTTCCACTCATCATCAACCTCGTCAACTTCCTCTTCCCATCATAGTTATTACTTTTGGCCTCCCTTCTCCTATGTCTAACGCATTTGATATTTTGCATTTCGTAGAATACATATACATGGTGTTAACTGTCTCTCCTTCAAAATCAACATTATGAAGTCTAAAAAGCCACATAACCAAGCTATTGTATGACAAAAACCTCTCATTATGCTATATGCTTAATTCAATGTTATTGATGAAATCGTCTCTGAAGTTGATCAATCATCTAGTTACAATCTTGAATGTAAAATAAAGTCAAAGATACGCAATTGATTCTAGTATATCCACTAAATGAACTAAGCAATTACCCCACCAATTACTTTAACAGTTATGGTAATGTACTTGGTATAGTACCCTAGATAATTATCCTAACAACTTAACACAATTAGAATCACATGTAATTGAACAAAAAAACAAATGTAGCAAGGAGGGGGAGAAGGATGGGGGGCTTTTTTTCGCAATAAGTGCACCAGTTATCCCCCATAAATGTTGTTGCTAAAAGATGTAGGTAAACTCCCTTATCAAAATTAACATATGCTTCTCGAAACAAAACGTTGTAGAACCTCTTATTAGCTTTCACCTTGCACCATAGGAAGAAACGAACCATAGTCTTCATGGAGTAATTGCATCCAACGATAGATTTTATACGGATCCTTGTTTAATGACACACCTAAACATTTGTATCTTCACATTATTCTTCATGTAATTGACTTCAATGTATCCCACATGCCCTCTATTGCCTCATATTTCAACTTGTTTTCTCTGAAACCTTGTCATTAATGAATGAAGGTATTATACTCTTCCTTTTTGAACTGAAGATTAAATTGTTCTTCGCGCTTGTGGTGTGAATTCACTCATCACACTCATCCTAAATCCTCAATTGTAACCTCCTCGTTCATTTATCATTGGCTCTTCCATATATAACCTTAAAAAATACTTATAAGTAGCAATCATTTGCTTTGAACAACTATGTGTATTCAATGTCTGCAAATTAATGAGGTTGTGGCTGAAAATTAGTACCTTAATGAGGTTAGTGGCCGAAAATAAGGTCCTTATAGCACTAGTTGAGTGTCAAATCTCAAAAGACTTTGGCAATGGTTTTGAAGTCATGATGTGTTGTTTGTTTTAGACCTAAGTTGCAGTAGGCTCGCCTTTATTCTAATTGAATGAGTTTCAACAAGGGTTTTATTTTTCAAATGTTGTCAAAACCAAGAAAAAAAAGCTCAATCTAAAAATCTAAAAAAGGCATTTTTCTTGAAAAATAATGCCTTCCCATTGTTGTGGGATTAGCACTTTATGCTACATGAATTTTTGATACTTGATAAGAACAAACGAAAAAATTATGGCTACTAATACCTTGTGTACCAACGGGCATAAAAAGAGGTGTCTGGTTGACAAAGTGGGGGAGGGTAAGTTGTGCTGCCCGGGCACGATTGAACCTCCCAAGAACCTAAAACAAGAAACAAAATCCTAACTTCATAACAAGACAACAATAATTGTATTTATTCCTAAGATAACCAGAAGAACAATAAAGAAAATAGAACTTCAGGATATCAAAATAACTTCTTCATAGTCTGTGTCTAGCAATGAGTTGACATTTAATTATCTCAAACACAGCATCCCATGCACCAATCTTTATAGTGTTAATTACTATATTAGTTAATGCATCAGAGCAGAAGGTGCAACTCATAGAAAAACCTCAAATTGAGTCATTCAAGAATTTCAGAACTTGAATAACCAAAAATATCAGAAACATAGAAAAATGCCTTGACAGACACATACTCATGAGCAATCCAAGAGTGCAACTTCTTCCACAGTATCCTAGTAACACTACATTACACCTGGAATAATGATATCACGTTACATGCAAAGTGATGTTATTATAATATGCAGTTTAAATTTCTACAGAAGCTAAATAAAACTCAGAAAGCCAGTTTCTCGAAGTCAAAATTACAGAATGTGAGAAAAGTGTTATTACCTCAAACCGAAGAGCCATTGCAAAATATTCACCTGTTTTCCGCCCCTACCCTTCTACAAAACAAAATCAAAACCAGTTTTTTTTATGAAAAAAAAAAAAGAAAAAAAAGAAAAGAAAAGAATCTTGAATGGACAGAGAAATCAAGATTACAACTTTACATGAAGAGGACACTGCTATAACAAAAGTTAGTTTGTACATTGAAAACTATACAAAAACAGATTCAGGAAAACAATGGACCTGTAAAAATTGGACAGCAGAGGTGGCGAATTGTTGGAAGCGGGATGAGCTGAACTTTGAATATTGAGAATTAAAAGAGCTACCCTAAATTCATGTGGCCTCAGCGCGCCGGCGCGATTAAAGTCAATTTTCTTGGTTTATACGTAAGACACATTTTCTACTTTAGCCCCTGTAAGTACTGAATTTTTCATTTCAGTACCTCAATTATCAATTATTTATATATTTTTTGTGTGATTTGTTCCAGCTGTACGTGTTTTTAACTTTTTCATTTTAAAAAAAATTAGAACAAAAGTGTAAAAATATATATATCTTTGAAAATTCCCTATTTTAGTCTTATAACTATTATCGTTTTTTGAATTTGGTTCTAAATCTTAAAAAATCTAAAATTTGGTTCTATAACTATTTTGTTTTCTTAACTTTGGTCCTTTTCAACCAAGTTCACTGGATTTTTCGGTTGTTTAAGTTATGTAAAAAACACATACTTAGTCTTATAAAGGCATTTTATGACAAGAGTTAGAGCTACCCTTTTCAAGTGACTTAAACAACCGAATTTGGTCGAAAAGACTAAGTTAAGAAAACAAAAATAATTATAAGACTAAAATAGGAATTTTTTCATTTTTTGTACATAAATTATCAAAATTCAAAATTTGGCTTAAGCCAGAATTATAAGATTTATATCAACTGATTCAACTATAATTATAAATAATTAGATTCATATTTATATTTAATAATATTTTTATATACATTTAATGATATGGAATGAATATTACAATTTGAATAATTATTTTTGTCAAGCATAATTTTAAATAAAAAAAATTGGTCATTCTTTTTTTTTTAAAAGAAAAAATCGATAATAAAGAGAGTAGAAATGTAGAATAGCAGAAAGGTCCACTTTTCCGATGCAATTTAAAATTTCTCCACGGTTTAAACTGGGAAAACTACTTTCCATACATACTAATTATTAAAATTCAACCTCATACCTCATACCATCTACCCACTCCATCCATCTTCCCCCCTCTCTGTGACACCAGATCTTCAAATGTTCCGAAGCTCCTGTTCGCATCCCTAACTTTGATCCAGTCAAAATCTCAACCGAGGTAAAGCTTAGTTGCGTGATCTGTTGTGGAAAATTTGTTGAACATTTGATACTGTACTGAATTTTTCATGTTCTTCAATTTGATTCTACGTAGGTTTGGTGGAGCTATTTTATTGTTGTGCTGTGCCGTGCTTGTTGAGTTTTATTGAAAATGCAGCGTGCACCGACAACAATTGAGGAGCAATTGATACTGAAAGCAATTAGAGAAGAGTGTCCATGGGAGAATCTCCCTAAGCGGCTTCAAGCTATTTTGAATTCTAAAGAGGAATGGCACAGAAGGTGTTGTGTGTGTTTAAAGTTGTTTTAAAAAAATGTTGATTATGATGCCTGCTTAAAGTTGTTGTTTTCTTAGTTAAATGAATGGGAAACAGTAGAGAGCATAGCATTTCCTTCCTTTTTGTTTTCTTTTGGTTGGCAGAATAATATTTTCTTCCCTCTTTTATTATTCTTTTAGCGTAGTATTGCATGTTCTTAGAGGGGTAATAATATAGTGCCAGCATTGCAAATCGATAATTTCTTTGTCTTCGTGGTTCAAATTTTGTGATTAAAGTTGATTGGGAAGTTTTTGAGGTGCTCTTATGGTCTTAGTGGCTAATTTGGTCTCGGTCTGAGGAATTATATGTTGGAGGTGTCACTCAGGTTTCAGGGGGGAAAGGGGATAGATCGATCTTATAAAGTTTTCTCTGATTTGAGATGTGCAGTTTCTTTAAATATTCATCTTTAACATAAGAATTCAATGTGATCCAAGTAAACTAGAGACATCTCTGTGATCACAAGTTTTATTTGAATTACGACTACCCAAAAAGATTTAATTTCTTTAGTAATTTTGTGCTTCTACTTTGTTATATGAAGGCTGCAATTTGTTCCCCTCTGGTGGGTATTTATCTATCCCTAGCTCAGATATTTGTGATAAAAATAATCTGTTAGGAAATAAACTAATCAACTTATTTATTGACCTGGATTTAAAATACAAGAACCTTACCGAGTTATATCTTCTTCAGCTATTTTTGGTATTGGATCATCTTCTTATTGTGTTTGTGCAGGATAATTGAACTCTGTATAAAGAAGAGGCTCATATGGAACCTCTGTTTTGCTCGAAAAGTATGTAAAGAAAGCGAATATTATGAAGAAATGATGCGCTATCTTCGGAAGAACCTAGCGGTGTGTATTTTAAATGTTTTTTTAGCTCCTTGTGGTAGAAAACTAGTCAGTCTTGTCTTACTGATACTAAATCCACATTCTTAATAAATTTTCATAATTCCATTTACTAAATAACCCGTGTTTGTAGAAATTCTTCTAACTCTTGTCGGGCTAATCGTGAGAAGAAATGTACATGATTGATAAGAACCCAAAGGGAAAAAAGACAGTTCTTATTTATTTATTTATTTATATTTTTTAGCATGGAGCATATTTATGTTCTCGGAGTAGGAGCTTCAACTAATTGTTTGAGATGTGAATATTGAGCATGTCAACCTATAATTCCTTAGGAAAGTGGCAATAATTATTAAAACTATATATTTGTTTATATTTGGAAATTGGATAATTCAAATCTTTAAAGGCTGTTGACCTCCTGATCTTTTAAAGAAAATTTTCCTGTATTGGATATGGTTTTCAACTGTAGACCATAGCAAGAGAAGATGTATAAGAAGACTTTCTCATTAAATTAGATTTATTAGACAGACTAGTCTGCAATTTAATCATATATTTATATTGCTCATTTATACATCAGTAGATGGCATGTGCTGCATATTTATCACCCTAAGCAGGATTTTTTCTTTTCTTTTTTTTTTTTGTAGTTGTTCCCTTATCACCTTTCGGAGTATGTTTGTCGTGTGATGAGGATTTCTCCTTTCAGATACTACTGTGACATGATATTTGAAGTCATGAAAAATGGTACTAGCTTTTTTAGTTTCTCTGCCACCTACTTCTTTTTTACTTTATGTTCTGTTGTTATTTTACCTCTTATGTCAACTGATTGCCCATAGGAGGTTATATGTTTAGTAAATAAAAAACTTAAGAACTGAAAATGCTATTAGCCAGTAACTTTCTGGCTTTGAGTTCAAGTAATGTGTAAGATATTAGTATCAAACTGCTTATGTGCTAAGCGACTATATAAGGAACACATGCTATGCAAAGCCATAGAGAAATTTTATTTAACCTTTTGGCATTTCTAGCATTGAAAATATATTAGAATCTTCAAGTTATGCAGAAACCACTTCATTTGATTCTCTCTTTCTTCTTCTTCTTCTTTTTTTTTTGGTTGAAAAAAGAAATAATAATAACTTTTAACTAAGTAGAGTTGAACTTTTCTGATGAATTTAGATTTCCTGCTGAAGTTAGAAATGGATTAATCCCCCTAGGTGCATTGGCTATATTCAACTCAACTGCTTACTTCCTTGCTCTTATGAACATTTTTGTTTCCTTTGTTAGTTGGTGCACTCTCTTTTTTATGCTTCATCATTCTCTTGATTATTGAGAAGCTACCATTCTTTTTTGCCTTTACGTTCGATGTTGTTATTCTTTATCTTGTTTGGTGCTTTTCGGAATGGGCTTCTTTATTATTGTACTTGATTTTCTGTGCAGAGCAACCCTACGACAGTATCCCCAACTTTAGCGCTGCAGATGCCTTAAGACTCACTGGGATTGGCAGGAATGAATTTATCGATATTATGAACAAGTGCAGATCTAAGGTATGGAAATAAGTCATGCATGGATTTTTTTTTTTTTTTGTACTTTGGGTCAGATTATTATCATTATTATTATTTTTTGATAGGTAGATATGTGTAAACAACAGTATAAAAGAATGACTGACAGCTCTTTCTTTTTCGGGCCATGTTTCTTGTTTCAAGCCCATGGGTGTCCATGCATTTTCCTTAATAGTATAGGCGATTTTGTTTGGCCGAGATGTAGGTATGCATTCATATTCTTCTTACTGTTTGGATCTTGCAGAAAATCATGTGGAAATTGAACAAGTCAATAGCAAAAGAATTATTGCCTACTCAACCTGTAGACTTCACTATTGAATCATGGTGGGGTGTTTGTCTGGTAAACTTCACTTTGGAGGAGTTTAAGGTGAGTTTATGGGTTTGAGTTTGTGTTTGTGTTTGTGTCACAAGTTAGTCTAGATTTAGTTTGATAAACCTACCTATAATACTTACTCTACTCTGCCCCATGTCTTGTCTAGAAACTTACAGAAGAAGAAATGGCTACAATTGATAAGATTTGTAAAGAGGAAGCAAATTCATTTATCCTGTTTGACCCAGAAATTATAAAAGGACTTTTTCGACGTGGACTTGTCTACTTTGATGTTCCTGTTTTTCCTGATGATCGTTTCAAAGGTAATTTCTATGCATTATAGACCAGTCCTTCTAGATTGGATGGTTAAGAGTTGTTCCTAATAGTTGTCTGGTCAAAAGCTCTTTTATTTGTGTATCTTTTTTGCATAATTTTCTGGTGTCTTCTAGTGAAGACAATTCCCATTTTAATCATCCTTGCGACTTTACAAATTTCATTTGAATTACTTGCTAAAGTTCTCATCTTGTGATATGAATGACTTACAATTAACCATGCAGTAATTTAAATAAAAGATTCTGTAACTTGATTTTGTGAGATCTGGCTCTCGAGTTGCAATTAGAATCTCATTTCTAGAAGGCCTGCTAGCTTAACTGTACATCGGGTTTGAAATCCTGAGGACTAGGGTGTATTTGTATTGTATAAAGTGAAAATTAAGAACATCTCTCGGTTTCCAGATTTTTCCTCAACAAGAATTGTTAGAATCTCACTTAGTGCAATGAAGCTGCTTTTAACCAGAGTTGGAACCACTTTCAACTGGCACTGTGCTTTTGTACTTGCTCCTTTTACCTTTTCTGGCCATTTTGATATTTTCAAGTCTTGATATATATAGTTTCTCAGTTTCCAGGCTTGAAGGTTTTGTGTCAAATCGAGAGCAGTCATATGAAGATCCCATTGAGGAGTAAGGCACTTATATTACTTAAAATAGACTTTTTCCATTTTATTGCATGGACTAAAATTTGAGATCAGTATCCTGATAATTCTTAACTCTATGCTCCAGGCTTCTTTATGCTGTTTTTGTGGTTTCAAATGAGAATTCAACTGTAGCTGAATTGGCTACAACATTACAGGCTGATCTTTCTCAGCTGCAGGCTGCTGCCTCTTTTGCATGTCGATTGGGATGGGCTGAAAAGTTAATAGATCCTGGATCTATTCTAAAAGAATCAAATGCTCCTGGTTCTCCTAAAAGTCTGCTTAGTGATGAAGAAGATAGTTCTCGTGCTAGTTTGGGCTCCACAACTATGTCCACTGATGGTCCATCTCCTCAACAAGGGGATGTTTTCTGGGCAGAGAACTATGCATCAGGTTATGTTCGCGTTGCTTTTGTGGTTGATGCTAATATAACTTCGTATCTAATGATGGGATCTGTTTCACCAGGTTTGTCCAATGTTCCCTCCCTGCGCTGTCTTCTTTTGTTTATTATGATTCCAGTGTCCTAACTTCTCTTTCTTTGCACCTAAACATGTTTTGCAGGTCTAAAATCTCATGCAGTGACATTATATGAAGCAGGAAAACTGGGTCATGCACACATTGCTGATCTTTGCAAGGATCTTAGTACCTTGGAGGGTGCAAAATTTGAAGGAGAACTGCAGGAATTTGCTAATCATGCATTCAGTCTACGTTGTGTCCTGGAATGTCTAACCTCGGGTGGTGTGATCACTGATGAAACTGATAAGACTGGGGTCACATCTTTAGGTAATGAGGAGGTTGCTTCTGTTATTGATACTCAATTGTCTGATGAATCAGGAGACTTAAGAATGCATAATGAAACTTCTGCTGATTTACGCAACTGCGGAGCGGAGTCTGATTCTGCTGAACATTTAATGGGAAGTACCACTAATGAAAGTTCAACTGCTGTCTTCTCAGAAGGGTGTAATGATTCAGTGGAGGATTCAAATTCTGGCATTAGCTCCCAGAATAACAAGAAAGCAGTACTGAATCCATGCTTAGATTCAAGAAAAGAAATTTTGAAGAAACAAAAGAAGTATCATGTAGATATTCTTCGGTGTGAAAGCCTGGCTGCTCTTTCAGCAGCTACTTTAGATCGGTTGTTTATTCGTGACTATGACATTGTTGTATCAATGGTCCCACTGTCACCTGCTTCAGTTTTACCAGGACCAAAGGGACCGGTTCATTTTGGTCCCCCTTGCCACTCCTCAATGACTCCTTGGATGAAATTGATGTTATATTCTGTTACAGCTAGTGGGCCCATATCAGTTGTTTTGATGAAGGGACAATGCTTAAGACTGCTTCCTGCACCTTTAGCTGGTTGTGAGAAAGCTTTAATTTGGTCTTGGGATGGGTCTACAGTTGGAGGTTTAGGAGGAAAATATGAAGGAAATTTAGTTAAAGGAAGTATACTCTTACATTGTTTGAACTCCCTTCTCAAACACTCGGCTGTGCTTGTGCAGCCTCTCAGTAAGGAAGACCTTGATGAGAATGGAAGAATCGTGACTTTAGATATTCCATTACCGTTGAAAAACTCTGATGGTTCAATAGCTTCCTTGGGTGACGAACTGGAGTTGTGTCCAGAAGAGGCCTCACATTTAAATGAGTTGCTGACTAATCTTGCAAATAAAGTCAATCTCTGGACAATTGGGTATATTCGTGTTCTTAGACTATTCAAAGGAAGAGAAGAAAAGAACTCTCTACCTGAATATGAATGGGTTCCCTTGGGTGTAGATTTTGGAATTCCACTATTTAGTCCAAAATTATGCAACATCATGTGTAAAAGAGTGGTGTCTTCCCAGCTTCTTCAGTCAGACTTATTTACTGAACATCATGAGGCAATGCAATACATGAGGAAAAAACTGCGTGATGTATGTGCTGAATATCATGCAACAGGTCCAATTTCCAGACTTCTTTACCAAAAAGAGCAACCGAAGGAATCATCTCGACAGCTCATGAACTATGCAAGTGGAAGGTGGAGCCCACATGCAGATCCTTCTTCTCCAATATCTGGAGCCTTGAGTGAGCACCATAGACTAAAACTTATGAACCGTCAGCGCTGTAGAACAGAAGTTCTGAGCTTTGATGGTAACATTTTAAGGTGCGGCTTTATCACTTCTACTTGGTTTTTTTTTTTTTTTTTTTTTTTAATACTATGATTTTTTTTATTTTCCTCAACAAAAATAACTACTTATGTTTTTTCTGTTTGTTGAAATGCCTTTCTGTTTTCTGCAAAAAAAAAAAAAAAAAAACATCTTGGGAAAATTAAGTTTAATGATGTTTTAGGTATAAGATGCTCAGATTATGCATCCTTGATACATGTGCAAAAGATTAAATGACCTATATTTCGGGGATGGAGTACCTTTGAATCTTAAATTTGTGAAGATCTCCAATAAAACATAATTTCTACTAAAAATAAAAAATAAATATCCTGTGGTGTTTTTGTGATCTGGAAAGGATAACATATTAGATTGAGGCTATTTATTGAGCAACAAACAGTGATTTGCAGGTAGAAGAATTCCTGTGAAAAACAAGATATATGTATAATGTTAATCACTATTGGCAATGGAGCATCACATTTGTGGTCATATGCCCTTTTCTTTTTCCCATATATGAAGTCTACAGTTAGATGATTTTGTTAGATATGATTTAAAAATTAATTAATTAATTAATTAAAAAGTATTTATAATATTTCATGATTTTATAATGGTTTTGCAGATCATATGCTCTGACTCCTGTTTATGAGGCAGCCACCAGGCCTGTTGAAGAATCCTCTTTAGTAGCTACTGCTAAAGCTGACTCAGAAGAAGTTGACACTAAAGAAGTAGTTCTTCCTGGAGTAAATCTTCTTTTTGATGGATCCCATTTGCTCCCCTTTGATATAGGCGCATGTCAGCAAGCACGTCAACCTGTCCTTTTGATTGCTGAGGCATCAGCAGCATCTGCAGGTTTTGCAGTTAAATAGAGCCTTGGAACGCAATATTCTTGGTTCTCTGGCTTTTTCTCCCAATTTTTATTAGGTGGGAGTATGAGATGCTTCATGTCACTCACTACTGTGCATTTGCTGACAATCTTTGGTCTGAGCACAATTTAAATGATAGAACTGACCTGAAGGTAAAGGATTGATTGTCTTTTAACAGTTAGCCTTTTGTTTTTTTAACATTTTTTGGGTTGATTTCTTTGGCTAGAAAAATGGACATCAACCACTTTCTAGATACTGGATAACTCTGAACTGGTTCATTGACATTCCATTTAAGGATTTTGTGGTTGCAAAGAATTCATTTATTTATTTATTTATTTACTTGATACCACATTATGTTATTTAAGTGGGATTAATACAATAAATTAAAGAGAAAAATAGAAAATTGGTATATTTTCCTGTTTAAAATTTGTTGTCTTGAAATTACTTTCTACTTTTTTCTTTATACCAAGTTGCTTGACTGTTGGAAGTGTCAAAAGCATGTACTGGAAGATGGAAAAACTTGAGAATGTATGGTATATTAGATGGATAAGAAGACATGCTGGTATTAGTTACTGCTATCCTTCCACTCAAAGGTTTCTGTTGAACTTGTTTTTCTTTTGCTATGTTCATGTCTATTGCCTAATCATCTAAATTACTTTGGGGCAGAAAATGCTGCTTCCTAACTGTTATTTCCTCACCATCTTGGTCCCCATTTCCCCCCAACCCCCCATATTTTTTTTTTAACTCTCTTTCCTCTCATCAATTTGCATGCTGATTATATTTAGGATAGTCTATCTGCAACAGTTTGAATCTAGAAGTTGCTCTACCAGACAATTCAATCTTCAAAAAGATCATTGCATGATTTTTTTGTTTTTTGTTTCCTTTCCTCTTCTTTGTGCTGGCGGGTGGGGTTGGGGTTGCAGGAGGTTACCTTTCTTGAATGCTATGCATTCTCTTTTCCCAGGCATTCACTGGTTTTTTTTTTTTTTTTTGTGTGTGTGTGTGTGTGGGGGGGGGGGGGGGGGGGGGTGGTTTAATGGAAAAATGC
>JAXGGT010000004.1:8075071-8094121 GCA_035583425.1 Marsdenia floribunda | reverse complement strand
CCCCCCCCCCCCCCCCCCCCCCCCCTCCTCCTCGACGACTTTGATAGTCAAGACCAAATAGAAGGCATGGCATTGCAAACTTCTTCTTTTTTTTTTTTTTTTTTGTTGTTGTTGTGTCTGTTTCTGTGTGTGTTAAGAAGAACATTCCTTTATTTTCCTTCAGCTGAGATATATGTTGGCTATGGAATCAATCTAATTTCTGGGGAGAGGCATTGGAAAAAAGGACATATTTAGTGTTTTGTGAAATTGAACTAAAGATACTTCATAACATTATTAGCAGATGAGTACAAAATCCTACTGAGAAAATTAGTGACATGAACTCTGCAATACATAAAACTTCTTCTTTCTGCCTTTTTTATTTATTTATTTATTTATTTATGAGTAAATGTTTGTTACTGTAAGCAATTAATATAACCTTATTATAATTTTTCAATTTCCTATGTTTCCTATGCTCTTTATTTTGTCTTGTATCATTTCCAAGAGAGAATTATCTAATATAGCAAATTCCTTTAAACCTTCAAACTACTTGCACAATCTCAATAAAATGTAAAATGAAAATTCTTTAAGAAAAATCAATGTTGAGTAAGTCCATAAAAGGGCATTTTAGTCTTTTCTTTTAAAAAGTTTATCTCATGTGGATTCTTTTTGAGCAATGTGCATGTCTTAAATGTGAGAATTATTTGAGAATGGAGGGAGTATTCTTTTTGGTGGGTTTAGTCTCTTTACATTGTGCAATCTTATTCAATTCCCCTATCTTCTACCTTCTCTGAATTAACCCTTCCCTAAATTTTCATGTTTCATTTGACTTTTTTTATGTAATTGACAATATAATTTGTTATTTCTGAATATCTAGGATGTTCCTCGTAGCAATGTCCTCTATGGTTATCGTATTGATGGTCCTGGAGAGTGGCATCAGGGACATCGGTTTGACAGGAACATCATTCTAATAGATCCATATGCCAAGCTAATTGAAGGTCGTCGACTTTTTGGAGATGTTAGCAATAAAATGTCACAGTTTTTTGGAACATACGATTTGGATAGTTTACCATTTGATTGGGGGGACAATTATAAGCTTCCAAATATACCTGAGGTATGCTTTATTTGTTTACTTAAGTGGTTTATTCCAATTCTCGCATTTCAAAGATACAAGTGCTTCTTTAGCAAGTTGAATGCCCATTTTAATTTCAATTTTTGGAGCAACGTGTAATGTCTCCTTGGTTGGCTGTTTGTGAACCAGTTACATGCTTAAGTTGTGCCACTTGATTTTCACTTCATTGAAGTTTGTTGGTGCATTTTGTTTCCTTTCTTCATCAGTGCTCTTGATCCAAAAGGAGTTTTAACTACTACTTGGTTGACTGCGATGTTAGACACTTCATTTTTTTCAGCATACACTTCTTTCCTAGATATTTCAAGTGTTGAACTGACTTTGTGGGAGTTTTCTTATCCAGAATGACCTTGTTATATATGAAATGAATGTACGTGCCTTTACCGCTGATAAAACCAGTGGATTAGATTCAAGCATATGTGGGAGCTATCTTGGTGTGATTGAGAAGGTAAGTTCTGCAGCTGAAGGAGTGTCGTGGACTTATTTCCTTTTCCATTTGCTCTTGGTGTGTATGTTTCTTTCGCGGTTTATTGTGTTGCTATTCAATGATTGTCACTTGCATATATTATATAATTTACACATTGCTTAAATCATATCGTAGATTTTTCATATTTTGTAGATTTTGTTGGTGACTTGTCAGTGTTTTCTTCAGTGGCTAAATATTATAAGCTTCCATCTCAGTGACTGTAATGTATTGTTTTTTGAGCTTTATATGTAGTATGCAATTCTTCGATGCTACACTTTTCTGATGAACCTTTCTCATATGAAGATTCCACATCTACTAGAGCTGGGCGTAAATGCAGTGGAACTGCTGCCTGTCTTTGAGTTTGATGAATTTGAGTTCCAAAGACACCCTAATCCCAGAGATCACATGGTGAGCTCTAATTATCTGTGGCTACTTTATTTTAGCTAAGAACACTGTTTCAGGTGCAAAATGTCTATTTAAGTTGTCTTTTTTAAAGGAGGTTAAGGATCATGCCATCTGTGTACTCTAAAAACGTTACTCTAATTTGAATGACTTTATTGCCAACTTGCAACCTAGTCTTCTAATTTTGAGTTCCTTTAGTTTCTAAACAGTATCACTTTGGACCTTCACCCCCCTCCCCCATGCAGGTAGATCTGTATTCAAGGTTCAATATGCATTTGTTTGTTAAATTTTTACCTGCTCTAAAAGTTTAAACTCATAGAGAATGGTTGAATTTATACACTTAACACACCCTTTTTCTTGTGTGGGCCAAATACAAATTCTTATAATAAGGCCAAACACGTGTACAATAACCAACAAATGGGGCAGAGCTAAGGCTTGAACCTAGGACCTCTTGCTTTGATGCCATGTTAAATTTTTATCTTCTTATGGAAAGGGGTTGAATTTATACACTTAGCAAAATGTCTGATCCAATTTTAGTAGTGAAGAATGTGGAGAGAAACAGAGATACCTCCTGTGAGATGACAAATATAATGAAGCTTAGTCTGACATGTGGTGCAAATAAAATTATTTTATGCAAATTGATTACATGCATTGAGCTTTTACAGCTCTAGTAACAAGAGGTTGACTTAGAATGTAATGGTGTGTGGCTTTTACCTCTGTTCAGATCAATACATGGGGTTATTCAACAATAAATTTCTTTGCTCCTATGAGTCGTTATGCAAGTGCTGGTGGAGGACCTGTTAATGCTTCTAGGGAGTTCAAAGAAATGGTTAAGGCCCTACATGGCGCTGGAATTGAGGTATCCATGTCTATTTGCTTAGGGAATGTTTAAAAGTGTACTCACTACAGTTACTGTCTGCATAACTTGAATTCTGGTATTCATAATTGTGGTTTTAACTCTCAACAGGTCATCTTGGATGTTGTTTACAACCATACAAATGAGGCTGATGACAAGTACCCTTACACTACATCATTTCGTGGTATAGATAACAAGGTGACTGGAAGGTCCTATATAAACGTTGATCAGTTAGTCAATCTGTTCTTAGGAGCTTAACTAGTTCTTGAATTCCAGGACCATAGATTTGTGTGAGAGAATTGGACAAATTGTTTGCTTTTATTTTGGTGGACACACAAGTAACCTAATCTTCTTCATGTTGAAAAGGAAAAATTGTTCTCTTCAGCATATATAGTTTAGAAATAGAAACAGAGGGAACAAATATCTATTTCCATGTAACCTGATTTTCTTCATGCTTGCTAACTAAAAATTTTTTTGATTATCTCAGCATATATAGTCTAGAAATACAGGCAATAATATCTACTGCAAGTTCCAAATTCTGATCTGAGAACTAGAGGATTGTCTTAGTTTGCATTGTGTTTATCTGCTCTTGTTGTTGGTTAGTGATTTTCTCAGGATGAAATACAATGATCACACTTCACCTATTACAACTTTAAATTTGTGAAACAAGCTAGTGTTCCTCTATGTTTTCTCATTTGCAATTATGGTATTGTAATTTAAGGGAAAATTTCAAGTTTCCATGTGCTTGGTATTCACTTTATTGCTCAAAGATCCTCCTAGGATTGAAAATTGTCCCGAGTAATAGTGTCTCTATGTGTGTACCTTAGTTGTGAATTGGTTTTCACATTGAAAGGTTGCTCCCATTCTTTTTCTATCATTTCACCCATTCAACCTGGTAGGAACAATTTGCAGGTATATTACATGGTGGATCTTGAAAACAATGGTCAATTATTGAACTTCTCAGGCTGTGGTAATTCCTGATCTATTTAAACTCCCTTGAATATCTGATAAGAAAATATTAGTGCCTGTTGAATCTTGACATCTGTTTGGTCAATAGATGGTTCTGATCACCACCAGGGTAGCTGTGAAAACTGATATCCATCTGGTGAAAATTTATGAATGACAAAATTCTGGAACATAGGAATTGTTTATGAAGGATCACAATCCTTGTCAGTATGAATCTGCAAAAAGTAATTCGGCCTGTCAAATTCTTGGCAGTATAATTGATGATTGATAGAATCAGTAGTGAAGTTCAAGGTCCTTCACAATTTTCTTTTTAGTTCATGTTTCTAGTGAGCTACTAAAAAATGATGCTAGGGTGTGGAGCACCTTGAGGACATAAGGAACAGCCTACCAGAGTTGTAGTTCAAGGCTTTCTATGGCCTCCAAGAGCAAACAGTGAAATTCAGATAATAGAACTTTTTTTAGGATGTGCTCCTTCAATGGGACCTTGGGGCCTTTTGGAACTCTAAATTCTTGGTTCCAAGTTTAGTATGAATATCTGGATCTTGGATTGTAAATGAGTTGTAGCTTTTTCTTATCTGTTTGCTAGTTTACATTGGCAATAAAGGTTTCTTATGATCTCATGAGTCTTATGCTTACGTTCAGGAAACACCTTAAACTGTAACCATCCTGTGGTTATGGAGCTTATACTTGACAGCTTAAGGCACTGGTATTTTCCTATTCTTCTATTCTGTAAATAGCAAATATTTTACAGGTTGTGTTCTAGGATCCTTGGTCACCAGTAGATAAATGTGATTTATCCTAAACATGTATTTTCCCTCTTTTGAGTAACTACATCATAAAAATGACAAGAGAACTTCTATCTTGTTTTCATAATTAATGTTGAAATGTGTAGGAAAATTTAAAAATTTTCATAGAATATACATGGCTGCATGATATTTTTTACCAAGTTGAATTGAAAGTCCACCAAATAATAACAACTCTTATATTTGATTAATCATTAACAGTAATTAGTGTGTTATTTGTATGGAAATAGTTGGTATAATTACTTAAAATATTTTTTATTACTAATTATCACCAAGAATTCTCCACTTATATTTAGTAAACGAAGCACTAGAAGAGACACTTAAAATTTCTCATCATACCCAAAAATTATTAATGCATGCAGCCTTAAATATTTGTGCTCATAAATTGTTTAAGTAAACATATAAATTATCAAGATTTTAAGTCATGTAATGGCACCTGGCTGGTGATTCAAGATTTCAAAATGAAATCTCACCTCAAGCAGATAAGCCTTCCTGAATAATTGGTCCAATTATGCATCTTCATTGAGGGAAATTGCCAAGAGTACTCTGACAAGCTAAATCAAGAAACAGCAAGAACACCTTATATGGCATGAAATAAGTAGTCCAAGCTAGTGAAAGATAAGGGGAAAAGGCTATTTTGCGACAAAAACTTTGCAAATGTGACCGGAAAGATGTAGCAACCACATATCAACATTTCAAGAAATCCATCTAAAGACATGCTTAATAATCATCATGTGTGAATGGGAAAGTGCAATCACTAAATGAAAGAGATCCACAAGCATGTCAAAACTTCCAGAAGAGCTTCTGTTAGTTTAATAAACTGTTGTTAAATATGCTTCTTTGCAGTTTTTTGCTAGGTTGATCTTCACTGTCGTAGTTCAATGAAATTGTCCCTTACAAAAGGTGCTAAGGATCCATGCCCTTCCATTTGTAGCTTTGTAACAGTTAAAAAATAGAATAAGAATTGATAACTAGAAGCTTTTTATGCTGAGGTTCTGTTGTCTATTCTTTTATCAAATTTGGAGCAGATTCCTTTTGGTCTGCACTAAAGTATTTCCAAGGAATATTTTTTTATCTTGTCAATGCCTATTCCTCAGTGATTTGATGCAACTCCTCATAAATTCTGTTTTTCATGTTTTCTTAGTTCTAACCACTCTATTGTGCTTGAGTTTTATCATTGTGAACCCAGTTTCTTATTACACTTTATGCATGGAAATTCGGATCTAAATTCTAATCAGAGATATTTGTTATGTATGAATTGAAGGGTCATGGAGTACCATGTTGATGGATTTCGCTTTGATCTAGCTAGTGTTCTTTGTCGTGGAGCAGATGGCTCTCCAATTAATGCCCCACCACTTATTAGGGTAAGATGTAACATACTTCTGATAGTAATATCAAAGTGCTGATTGACACCACTCTGGTAAATTAGCTGAAAGGTTCTAAGTGCAGCTGTTATTGTCATCGTTGATGTTTTTCCTTTGTTTTTTCCTTCTGTTTCTTAGCAATTGATTGGTCAGAAATATGTTGACAAGAATAGTAGAAGACATAAAAGAAATGCCCATGGTCACAACTCCATGGCCGAATACAGATATAAAAAATGCTCACACTATTAAAGCTTTTTCTGGCTTTTTTGTTCCTCTTTTTTTTTTTTTAATTTCTTTGCTCCTAGTGTTTCATATCTCTCCTTTATCCTTGAACCATAAACTTTGTAACAATTAATTCTGCCTCTCAAAAGAACAATCCCTGAACTTTTTCATTCATTCACATTTGGTTTCATTACACTGCTGCAAGTTGTCTAGGTATTTGGAGGAAGACAAGTATAAGTGGGGTGAGAACTTATTTGGATGAATTTTGATGTGAGGAAATTGTAGGTCTAAAAGTTGTGAATAAGGCTTAATATTAATATTAAATATAGCTCCTTGTATTTTGCTTGTCTGATACTAAAATTGTGATCTTGAAGTTCTTTTATCGCTTATAATGTTCTGAAGTATTTTCCTTGCAGGCAATTGCAAAAGATAGTATCCTATCTAGATGTAAAATTATTGCAGAGCCCTGGGATTGTGGAGGTCTTTATCTTGTTGGAAAGTTCCCAAATTGGGATAGGTAATTCTACATAAGTAAACTAGCAATAAATAATATAACATTAGCATGTAAATTGAGGAAGTGGTATCTTTATAAATTGGCATCCTTGTTCCATTGACTTCATTAGATCAGTCGAGTCCATCTATTTTTCCCTTAGCCTTGTCTCGTATTATATTTGGTGGTGGATTCAGCAAGCTATCATACTCTACAGGAATTTTCACATCAACAGGAAAGCACAAATGCCTATAAGTATTTCAGAAGTTTTATCTAACTTGATTATATTAATGAGGTTCATCTTTAGTTGCCAAAGTAGACCATAACTTTGATTTAGACAATCAGTGGAATTTGGATGATTAAAAATAATTTCTTAATTCTGGATAGTTTTGCATTTAAGAACATTCATTTCTTAATTCAGATATGTCTAGGTAAAAGTTGAGGAACATTCATTTCCTAAATCAAAGATGAGTAGTTGGTCAAAATAGAGGATGCATGCAACATGCATAGAAGAAAAATAGATACTGCATAGAAGATAGCAATACATTATTTATGCTCTTAATTTATATCTTTTTGCATTTTTCTGGTGCTCTTTAACTCTTTCAGTCTTTTGGAGTGGGTTCTTCCTCATTTCCTACCATTTCTGTTTTTGTAGGTGGGCTGAGTGGAACGGGAAGTACCGTGATGATGTTAGAAGATATATAAAGGTAATGTAGTGTTTGAATGATAAACTCACTTCTACTCCCTGTGCATCGCTAGAGTAAGAACACTGGGAAAGGATAAGCTGCTAGCAGGGGGACAGTATGAAGTGTCACCCACTTTTCACTAATCCATTTCTAGACCATATACGAGCCAAAACACGGCTAATCGATTTTCATTTTAGTCTTTTACTTTGTTGCAACTGTATTGTGCATTAGTACCATGCACACCAATTATCAGGATGTTATCTTACTGACCAAGCTTTGTTCTTCTACAGGTTTTCTATTTAATTATTTTCTTTATTATTAATGTGCAGGGTGACTGTGGAATGAAAGGAAGTTTTGCAACTCGACTATCTGGTTCTGCTGATCTTTATAGAGTAAGTTCTGCAAGTCTAACGTGATATATTTACTGTAACATATGCATCTTTTACTTTCCTGAAGCATAGTTGTATTTTAAGATACTTTTGGATAGTATTAAGGAACTGTTAAGTCTATGCAAGGTGATAGGTGTTCTGGTGCTCAATGGATAACTCAAGAATGAAATTACTGAGCAGATTCCGTCCCTGGAAGTGGATGCTTTGATGTTTATTTATTTGTTCCAAAGTTTTATAGTATGCTGCTAAAGTTTGAGTTCCTCTGCATTTCATTCGTTTCCATTCTAATGTACATGGCACTTGTAGACACATGAGACTGAAGTAACCAAAAAGTTTTGGCTCTACTCCCACTGCCGTATATTTTCCCTTAAATGAGTATCGATTGCAGCAACAAGCTTAGTTTCTCTTTATAGAATTGTGTTTTCTCCATTGCTCTCGAGAGCTAAAACATGCTCACTTAAACTAATAGAGGGGTTAAATTTATGCATTTAACACATGCTCTCACATGTGGCTTCACTCAAATATTCAGTGACACATGAATAATGCCAAGAAATGAGGCAGAGTGAAGTCTCTAACATGGGTCCGCTCTGACACCATGTTAAATTTTTGCCTTAGCTAAAATCTTAAGCTAGCAAAGAGGGGTTGGATTTATACATTTAGCAATCATCAAATCGCCCTATTTCTTTAACATCACTAAAAATGTGTGGCCAGCAGTTAGCATATCTATTGTAGTTCATTTTTTCATTTTTTTTTTTTTTTTTTTGGATTTTTGTAGGTCAATAAACGCAAGCCTTGCCATAGCATCAATTTTGTTATTGCACATGATGGGTTTACATTATATGATCTTGTGTCATATAATGCTAAGGTATTGCTGAAATTCAGATCTATGTTTTTTCAATTTTAGCTACAAAGTTGGGACTTGAGTGTTAATAATGCAGCACAATGATGCTAATGGAGAAGGTGGAACTGATGGAACTAATGATAACTTCAGCTGGAATTGTGGAGCTGAAGGTAAATTTTGATGTCACCATCTCTTCTCTCTCTCTCTCTTGCTACTTGTTTAAAATCAATGGTTTAATGTAGTTAGTGTGAGAGGGAGTCATGCAACCAAGTGTACTATGGTTTTACTGGTTTGCATTTTTTCCTTTTGTGCTATTCAGCTAAGATTCAAATCACAAGTTTGACCCTATATATCCAAATATTGTTGGTGCTTTTATATATAACTATTTCCTCTATTCCATTTTTATCTTTCTCGGAGGATTGTCCAATTTAGTCCTCGAACTTTTTATTCTTGTTGACTTAGGTCTTTACTAATTTTTAGTCTTTTGTCCTCCCCCTTTTATATTTGTTGCATGTTTGTTTGTTTGTTTGTTTGTTTGTTTTTAACCTAAAATAATAATAATAAAAAAAAAGTGTATAAAACCTTGCTATTTTAGGTAAAAAAGGACAAAATATGTAACAAATAAAAAGGTGGAGGACAAAACAATTAGAAAAAAATAAAAATGATTGAGGACCTAAGTTGCCAAAGATAAAAAGGGTTGATAACTAAATACAACAATTTTCCTATCTATCTCACTTTTGACAAAAATCTTGGCCCATTTATCTGTCATTACGAAATCAAGAGTCACAAGTCAATTGATCATTATTTTTCCAAAATTATCCCTATTAATAGCAACTTGTTCTCAAACAAATTAAATGTATGCCATGCAAATTGCATTAGTAACAGGAGAGAGAGAGCATGTAAGCTGCCTGCAAGAAGTAAATAGTTCTGGAAGTTTGAGTATACTTAATAGGGAGAGGAAAACATTGGGTCTTCGTGGATGAATTTGGACTCAAATGGATTTATCGATTGACAAGTGAGATAAAATGAATGGAGGGAGTATAGATATATACAGTAAATTTTCCTGGTTGTCAAAAGTCTTGTTTGCTTGAGTGGTTCATCATGCTCGATTTTTCTTATCAAGACAATCAATGAACTGGCTTTGTAGACTATTAATTGCATAAAAACCAACAACAGAGCCCAGGGAATGCGGATGAGGTGGTAGAGGGAGATCTTGATTTGTTGCCTAACAGAAAAAATACCCGTGACAATTTTAGGCAGTTTATCTATATTTACAAAGTTTTATTCTTTGGTACTTTGTCAACAGGAGAAACTGCAGACACCAATGTTCTTGCTCGACGGAATCGTCAAATGAAAAACTTCCATTTGGCACTAATAGCATCTCAGGTAAACCCGTAAGGAGAAATATGCTGCATGTTTACCTAATTGTGTACTGTCATGAGTTGTCTTTTGACTCAATTAAATCACAAGCAGGCAATTGGACTTCTATTGCATTTATAGCTTTTTTGAGTGTGGAATTTCAATACAGGGTGATGTTCCAGAGAAGAACTAATCTAACTATCTGGGTGATGTTTCTTTCACTACCTCAGGAAAGATTGTTCCGAACGTTGAAAAATCAATGTGCAATAGGTTAAGACTATTAGTTCCTCGTATTGTTTACAGGTGACATTATTTAAAATACTTATAGTCATGCTGCAGTGTATCAATGATTGTGTTCCTTTGCGATACAGCTGTTTTCAAGTGAAATGCATGTTCTTGTCACGTATAGTGGAATGCAGTTGACAGAAATTCTAAGACTTCTGTAATCAAGTATACAGGCTGCATGTGGAAGAAAGTTGAAGGACCCTGGTTCTTCACAAACTTTCTGCTATTCTTGTAACCCCTTGATCCAAATATTGACCTAGTATAAAATTTAAGAAGATTGTTTGATCATAATTAGATTACTGAATTATCCTTATATTGCATTTGTTAGTAGCTTGAATTAAATCGGTTTGCTGTGTGATTTTAGATGGAAATGTTTTCATATTATGAAAGTAACATTTAATTTTGGACATCCCAAAATAGAAACGTAGACATTAATTTCCAGGCAGAGGGAACGCAGTTTTGTTTTATAATACAGAGCAAGGACCACATAGTCTTGAAGTTTAAATCCGGTTCTTATTGCATTACATGTTTTGGCTCCTTAAGGTAATTGACAACAATGAAAGTTCATTCTCATTATAACTGCATTTCCCTCCACAAATATCTTTTCTGTTTCTCATTGACTGGAAATCATACACTTGTAAATATCAACTTGAACCATTTATTTTCTTTAGTGTGTTGGATATTCATCAATTATGTCATACCAGGGGACACCAATGATGCTCATGGGGGATGAATATGCACATACTCGCTATGGGAATAACAACAGCTACGGGCATGACACTCATCTTAATAATTTCCAGTGGAAACAAGTATGCTTTTTTCTTTATCTTCAATGTCAAATTATTTAATCTGATTCATCTAACAAAGGGCATGAATTCTTCATGAATTAGTTGGAAGCAAAGAGGAAGGACCACTTCAGGTTCTTCTCAGCGTTGATAAAGTTTCGCCAGAGTCATCGAGTATTCACCAAAGAGAACTTCATCGGGAAGGTATTATTTGAAGCTTCTTCCTTTATACCAATGAATATCTGCTCCTTTTGTCTAATCATTTGCCTATTTTTCCCCTTTTTGCTGTTGATATTTGTAAACTAGTATAGCAACAAAGGTGAAATACCACGACATAGGAACAAAATGGCAATTTTTCATCTTATTGAGTTCCCATTCCAGTGGTGACTCTAAGATTCTGATTGCAAAAGGGGAAATCAATCCAGAATGTTTGAATCTTCGTCATTTTGGGTTCTCAATATAACTACTTTTAGGAATATACCCCTTTTCTTGTTGATTGGTAGTCTTTGGTTATATTGCGTGGAGAAGAATGGGTCACTTGGAAGTTTTAAGCACGGTTCTTTTCAGGTCTTTTGTCCTTTCTCTTAACTGGTTTTCTAGACTTCATGCACACCATATCACGTTCCTTTCTCTCTAGGATTTTTAATTGTGAATATGGATATAAAAGACACCAAAGGTTTACTGTGAATGCAAGATTATCCACACTTCTGGGGACATAATTATTGTATCATGTTATTTTTCTTCTTCCTTTTGGATGGTGTCTAGTGCATGACTAACTAGGTCTTCTACCACAAATTCATTTCTTAAATTTCTGTTCTCTTTTCTGCTTTTTGCCAATGATGATACTATGTATGTTGTCTAAGTTGGTATGTGGTACATTTACTCAATTGAGTGATATTATCATCTGGTATGGTCTCCTTGAAGTTAGACAGCCACGGGTCAATACATGTTGCCTATCACTTTCTTAAATGTATGTACATGATAACTGATCTTTCATATAAAAGTTTTTTGTTCAACTTCTCTTCTGCTCTCTTGTCCTTCTGGACCCATGGAGTCATGGTCCTTGAAGGAATTTTTCTTTTCGTTTGTATCCTTGAAAGCTTAATAATCACTCGTGTGCAGAACGATGTGACCTGGCATGAGGACAACTGGGACAATATTGAGAGCAAATTTCTAGCATTTACGTAAGAAATTGTGACCCTTACCAAGGACATTATTTCCACTTTAAAAAATACTATGTGTTATTGTTTCAAGTTTTTGAACAGATATTGCTGATAGAAAGTAGCATCTCACTGGGCAACAATATTTTAGTTGAAATAAATTTATATTAAAAAAAAAAAAAAAAAAAAAAACAGAGCATCAGTGGGTTTTGTATATCCAACTATATTGTATTAATTGTTCACTCATTGTAGGCTCCATGATGGTAATAGAGAAGATATTTACCTCGCATTCAATGCACACTACTATTTTGTGAAGGTTACACTACCCATGCCACCAAAGAAAAGGCGCTGGTTTCGAGTGGTTAGTCTCCTTTTAACCCATTTGAATTTACACATTGTTTCCGTTTAAAATATCATGACTCTGGTGTATTCTTCCCTTGGCACTTCAGCAGAGTTTAATAGTTGCATGATTCTTGACTATGCATATTAAGCATGTTACTGTTTGCAGTGATATATTGCTAGTTGGCTAACGTACAAGCAAGAAGCTTGGTGAGAAAGAAGATTTTTCCTAACAGCTTAGGTTGTTGAAACCGCAGGTAGACACAAACCTGGTGACGCCACATGATTTTGTTTACGAAGGGGTTCCTGGTGTCGGTGCAACATATAACCTTGCACCTTATTCATCAATTCTTCTTAAAGCGAAGGAATGATTAACTCAGATGCTGCTTAAGAATGCGATTGTTACCAGTGTTCCAGTTTGTCAAAAGACATCAAGTCCGATGACCTCAAAAGTTTACGCACACAAATAAAGATCGATGAGCTCTTCTTCTTAAGGCAGAATCTTGCTACATAAATAAAGCAGAATAAAGTTTTGGTGCTGTACAACTCAGTTACAATTTCCCGGCAATACAGGCAGAGATACATCTTCTAAAGACAGGCCCCTGTGAAATACAATATAGATAATTAATAAGCAAGCTCTCTTTGTCACAGGTTGTTCACAGTTGGCGTTCTTGTCAGATAATTCCTCCTTTTCTGCCTTTAGAATTTTGGACAAAAGGGATCCCACGTACCCATATAGTCGTCTGTTGTGGTTTCTTAGCCCACATGGAGGAAGAGGTTTGCACATGAATGCCTACCCTATTGAGATTACAACCTTGCATTTCTTTAGTCATTTGCACCTGTTAAAGAGTAGCACTTATAAGTGAAAGCCATTATTTAATGCAATCATCATATAGTTCCAACGGTGCCAGGCTTGCATGCATACCATCTAACTTATTATTGTCATAAAGAGCAAAGTGGAATGTGGCAGTTCAACGGCGTGACTTCTCTTATTAAGTATATTTATTTGATTTGTTAAGTGAGAGCTTTTAAATTTGATTCACGTGTCTTTTGGATAAGTTGGATAAGAATGAAAAACTTATTATTATCATAATAATGACTTGCTGATGTTGTAAAACCATGGTTCTTTTGTGTCTACAAAAATTAAAACAAGCAAGGAAGAAGAAAAAGGTGACAAAAGGAATTCTCTGTGAATAAAATTTCTTATGTTTTTACAGTGACAAATGGGAAAACCACCACTACCTCTCCAAAACTGTTATATTTGGTGATCTGATTATGAAATACACAGAGCCTGAAATGCTAGTATTCAATAGATTATTCATCAAGAGTGCTAGCCAACTTGAATTTGCATGTGTGTGTCATAATGGAGAAACAAGTTAAGGGAGGAATGTTGCAATATTTCTTACGTATTATGAATTTATATTAGTCTATGAAATTCTAAGATGGAGATTAAAATGTATTAAAGAAGTTGAAATATGAGGATATAATTAATTAATTTTTAAACAAAAACATTAAATGAAATATATTAAAATAAAATAAAGGTTAAATAAATTATAATTATAATTATAAATTAAATTGTATAGCCAAAAAAAGAAGAAGTTATAGTATAATAATATGTTTAGCGTATAAATATGATAAATCTTTAGTAAAATCAGACATTAAAAAATAAATTAAAAAAAAAAAGAAGAAGAGGGGGGGTGGTTATGGACAGCACTTTTGATAAAACCAAAAGAAAATCCCTTTGCCGTAGACGGTAGAGGGGAACCATTGTCCAAAGCAAAAGCACACATTCAAAGAGATTGGCGATTGGATTGGCTCATCTCTCCTTTCTTTTCTTGGGGGTTTGCTTTGCCACAGATTTCTTGTTTCTAGGTAGGGAGAACAAGCAATTGTTCAAACTCACCTTAAAAGTTAGTTACTTTTATTGGTAACTCGGTATCTTAAGATATCTTTATCTATTAATTTGGGAGAAAGTTAGTACGAGGCAATTAATGCCCCTGACACCGATGCAGGAGAAGTACATTCCTTGTCAGCTATGCGTAGAGTATGAGTGTACTTCTTAGACAGGTGTCCTTTCCCTATTGGGGCGCACTCACCCATAAGTAAACGGTAACTTCCACTTTGGGAGGGATCTGATTCAAGTATCTCTATCTTTTCCTTGATACTTTTCAATACTCTGAATCTTCTTAGAATCCTAACTGACTTTACCATCGGAGGGTCATTATTGGAGTCCTTCTCCGGTCAATGACTTGTCGTGTAGGTGATTCAGGCTATGAAGTTGTGAGTTTCATCCTACTCAACATACAGAGAAGTTGATTCCCGATCAGTTTTTTTTTTTTTTTAAGTCATAATTTTTATTTCTTTAAAAAAAAAAATTATTGTAAAAGAATTTATTTAAAATAAATAAAATATCATCTGTGTATTGAAAGTCCTAAAACTGAAACCATCCAGCCGCGTCTGATAAAACATAAAGCATCCCATAGTTATGGAGATCTCCAAATTTACGACCACCAATTTGACCTTTCTATTCTAACATAAATTCCTTTACGATTACGGAGATGAAGCTACTGCTGAAACCCATAAAAATAGGACCACTGTGCATTATTTTCGTGTGCCCCCAAACAAAAAAAATAAAAAATAAAAAATACACAACTGGTAAAACCAATTTTCTTCCTCTGCTGCTACTAACTCTTTCAAGACTTCCAGCAAAAGACGTAGTAGAAATGATAACAATAACAGCAACCGTGTTGAGATGCGTACCCACCCTTCCCTAAAACTAAAAAGAGTAAAAAACGTCTCCAATCCGAGCAACCTTTTCTTTTTCACGCTTTCTTCTTACAAGTTACAACCGCGTACGCGGATTTTTCATTTATATAAATTATTGTTTGAATATATCCATGATGATATGTAATATGATATTTCTATCTTACCATTGTAAATATATATAAATAAATATGTCATAAAATATAAATATGAATATATTCTTTTAATACAGTGAAGACGATAAAAATAATTGACTTAAATATTAGTATTGTCAAACCCATAATTGTAGCACGGATTTGCGGGCCAAAATCATGACAAATAATATCACTATTAATTGAGTTTTGTTTACATAAAAACTAGTCTAAATTTATGGATCTGAGTGTATAAGGGAATTGCAAATCAACTAAACAGATGTTTTCTTATTGAATTAATAATAAAAATTTCCAAATTTTCATTTACGTTGAAATTACAAAAATCATCCTTTATTTCTCTTTATGGTCAGTGACAATTGTCCGAAAATGTCTGGACCCCTTTTTTACTTTGCTTATATGAATAATGATGATGACTTGTAAAAGATAAGATTAAAACAATATATATATATATATATATATATTTAAAATTTTTAGTGATTTTTGACTGTAATGTAATTTTAAATTTATGATATTATTACATTATTTCATAGAAAATGTAAATATATATATTATATTATATTATATTAGAGGAGATGAATCAGCTGGTACTACTACTATTTTACGATAAATAAATAAATGAAATGACAGATCTATCCCCACTTTAAACTGAAACAAAATTGACAGATCCGTACCTTTCGGGGGATAGCCAAGGTTTAGCAGGTACGTGTGTGAAGTAAAATGGAGATGGCGTTTGGGGATGGTAAACGCGTGAGACCAAATACCCAATAGTGGTATCCACGGGGCAAGAAACAAATACCTACCCATATTTTTTTGTCTTTGAAGGCTTCTTTCTGCGTCTCTTGATCCAAAATTTATACATATATATATATATATATATATTATTTTTTATTAGATTTTTATTGACTCAAACTTTTAATTATTTATATTCATTAATAAAATTATTGCTATTTATTACTTATTTTTATTTTACATTTATTAAAAATGATAAGAGTGTTAATCTGAATTTGAATTGAACATTTTATATAGAAAAATGAATATAAAGAGAATTATAAGACTTTTTTTTTTTTTTTTTTCCCCTTAAGCATGGAGTATTAAGTGTAGTCTGATGGCACCAAATGAGTGTAATTAGAGCTTTCGTGTAAAGAATTCTGTTAATTACCTGATACAATGCTCTCAATATATTAAAAAGAAATATTTTAAATTAACAATAAATATTTAAATACATATTTATATTTTATAAGATATCTATATACATTTATTATATATGGGATTAGATATTACAGGTTCTACAATTTAATTTCACATTAGATCTATAACAAAAAAAAAGTCAAATTGAATCACTATATAAGAAAATAGATATAGAATTTTTTATTTTTTATTTTATTTTTTTTAAAAAAAAGAAGAAATTATACGGGTGTATTAAAAAAAAGGGATTATACGGATCACATGATTAGAAATTCCCTTTTGAAGTGGATGATTATTGCACATGCTTTTGCTTGTAGGAATTTATTCTATTCATGCATTGTTTTGGTGAATAATTGCCAGACGATGAAGATGGAACAGCTACAAGAAAGAAAGAAAGGTAGGGTTCCTCCAGGTGCTCAAATGAAATATGGATACGTATGGTTAATATCTTTTTTAAAGAGTTTTATTTTATGTTTAAAAATAATATATATATATATATATATATATATATTTAGTTAACCTTCATCTTTGGATGAATATATATATATATTATAGAGTAAATATTATAATTTTTTTTTTTTTCTCTCTTTTCAATTTCGAGACTTTCACTCTATGAGAAGATTCGATTCCAGCAAAATGTTTGATTTACTTTCACTACTTTTTGAGGAGTACTTGGTGCTATTGCACTTAGGGCTAGCTGTTCTTTCTTTTTCTTTGCTTTTCAATTTTTTTTTTTTTATTTTTTTATTTTTATAGCTTCTTTTTTTTTTTCTTATTGAGAGAGACCTGTGAAATGTGGTGATGCTGTCGAAAATCGAGCACCAAAATACATATGTAATGAACGATGAGTTTGGTGCCAACAACGATGCTCTTCCAACTGAAAAAGAATGCATCTGCTTCTTTTCCTACAAGATAAGTCTCAGAATGAAAATTTATTTCTGTCAAGATCCTCCAATAACAAAATATGAGAAAAGGAATAAGCAAATGATAATTTGGTTATTCCAAAGGAATATGCAGTAAATATATTGAAGAATAACGTACTGTTGGCAATGTATTTGTGTTCATGTGTTAATTAGCTTTTATCTTATGCTGGAGAGTGATTATCTGAATTATTTATATGTAATGAGAGTGGATATTAGAGTGAGGCCAAGTGTCATCGCTCCGAGTCTGTCTCAAGTCGTGCTGCTCAAAATGATACTTTTGTTGGGACCTTTTACATGAACATTAAATATTTGTATTCGACATAGTACACTAACTATTAAGTGTGCACAGGAAGTTCAAGATCATAGCAATACGACCATTATGTAAATACTCTATTCAAAATAGAAAAAATCTCATTTCGATGATGATGTATCACTTAATTGACAAAGTGACTTCTCATCCTACTTACTTTGATGATCCACGTCAAGACAAAATAAAACCCCTTATAAGAATCAATAATAGCATTATTGAACATAATCTTTAAAGATGAAGGGGATTGTAAAACCTCAAAAAAAAAAAAAAACTGCAGTATCTTTTTCCTTCAATCACGCCATGAATGAGCAAATTAGAAACCTAAAAAGATCTTTGCTGCTTTTGTCTCTTATGAAACGAAATATAGTTGAGACGTTTGAGACACAAACACAACGGCATCCCTACTTAAAAGATGCAAATACAAACATAAATACATGATATATTTGTTTGTGTTGTGTGTACATTTACGAATTTTATACATATTAAATTTCTTTAAGATATATATCAAAAAATAAATAAATATTCAATATTTACTTATATAAATCTCTTTGGAATGATTTTACACTTTATAATTACTTGTATATGTATTTTTTTTTTTAATCTATATATATTGAAGTATTAATATTTCAATTATTAACTCCTTTTTTAAAAGTATATAGAATTAATCATTCTTTCAATTCAATTAATAAATCATGTAACTATTTATGCAACTTTTTTGGATATTCGTTCAAGATATTTAATTATATAAGTTTATTTTATTTGTTTTTATATATTTTAGTTTACCTTTATAATTTTAGATAATAATTCTTTTATTTTTATTTTTTTACTGATAAGAAATTACATTCTCTAAAAAAATACAATAATTGACTGTGCATTTTAATTGAAAAAAATTAAATATCTTTTGACTTTACTTTCTTAAATAACAATAATTAATAAATATTATTTTATTGTAAGAAATATTAAAAAAAAATCAATAATAAATATGTATTGATTTTCTATTACGATAAGTATATATAGGAAAATTAGTCGGTTTAATCCTCTAACTATTTTCATTAATTAACATAAGTCCACAATCTTTTTTTTTTTAACCAGTTAAGTCCTACGTCTTTTTACAAGCAGCCTGTTAAGTCCTTTCGGCCAAAATTCATCACGTGCCGAGCACATGATAATTTTTTAAGAGCAAAATCGTCCTCTTGAGT
>JAXGGT010000004.1:7937177-7948661 GCA_035583425.1 Marsdenia floribunda | reverse complement strand
TATATATGTATATATATATCGATTTGTTAAAATATAAATTTATTAATGATTAATTATAATATTATGTCATTTAATTAACTTAAGATCATATCATAATTGTCTATAGATATAAAATTCGATTAAGTATATTTATATTTTATTTTTAGTTAGTTAAGGAGAGGGAGAGACAAGAGAGAATAAAAAAAAAAAAAAAGGTCTGGAAGATAACGCACACACTGTGTGTGTTTCTTCAGCAATGTGGCATAACACACATGTGTCGTGCATTTTATGTGCTGACTGGACCACTGACCGTGCAAAAACGCACACCGCATGCGCGTTTATGTGTATACCGGACATTTTTTTTAATTTTAAATTCACAAAAAAACGCACACTTAACAGATTAAAAACGCACACACCGTGTGTGTTTAGGTTAGAAACATCCATGCACTCAGAATTGGGTTATTCACGGAGTTCTTTTTTAAAATGGGGTTAAAGTTGGTAAAAACTCGCTAAACCCTTGTGAAACCCGACCCGAGTCCGGAGAGAATTGGTTGTCTAAAAAAAAGGGACACGTTGCTTCTTTCTTATTTACTTATTTATCAGAGATCTTTCTTCTTTCGCGAACGTATACACCCAAATCTCAAAACAATACCATACCAAAATCAATCCGTCGCGTTCTTTTCTTCCATTGCGGATTTTAATTGTTTTTCTTTTCTTTTGTTCTCCATTGCTGATGATGATGATGATTTCCTTGTTCTTCTCTCTTAGTCCAGATTGAATCCCGACAAGTATCTCGTGTTTTCTTTGATTTCTTTCAGTAATAATCCATCTAGGTTTCATCTCAGTATTTCTTAAGGTTAGTTTTTTCTTGCATGGTATCTATTGTATAGTCTTTTTCTTTGGAGCTTTCTTTCTTTTTTTTATTCATTTTTTTTTTTTTTTTTCTGAAGAAAATTTATGCATTAGGGATGGATTTGTTAGTTTCTTGACTTTGTAATTTTCTTCCCCTTTATTTTGGGCTCTGTTATCTCATGATTTCAAGTCTTATTCTTCTTATGATATATATATATATTTTTTTTTTATTAATTCGTAAATTGAATCTTTCGATAACATGGGTTTTTGAATGTTGGGGTTTGATTCTGATCAGATGATGCTTCTGGATGTGTTTTGATTAACTACAGATGAGAATGAAGAAAAGGAAAGGAAGCGAACTTTTATGCCCTAAAGGAGAAGAAATTTCGGAATCGTCAAACGATGTGCAATCTTCGATATCTAATTTGAGGTTTCACGTTTCTCTGGGAGATTATTCTAGGTTAAGAAAGAGGTGTAAGGAAGATGGTCATTGTGATGTTGTGGTGGGTTGTGAACTTGTGAAGTCGTGCAAAAGTACTAGGCTTGCGGGCATCGCTGCCACGGCTCCCCCGTGTGGGACCTCATCATCATCATCGTCCTTGTTATCAGGTCGAGGGCTTAAGCGGAAGATTGGGTGTATAGATGCTGCAACTCAAATGGGTAGGAAGAATAAGATCGAGGAAGATTATGTTTCTGGTAAGACCATAGGGAGAGGAAAATTTGGATCTGTTTGGCTATGTAGGAGTATCGTTAGTGGAGTAGAATTTGCTTGTAAGACCTTGAAGAAAGGTGAGGAAACTGCTCATCGCGAGGTGGAGATAATGCAGCATTTGTCAGGCCATCCTGGTGTGGTTACATTGCAGTCTGTTTATGAAGATGCTGACAATTTTCATTTGGTGATGGAGTTGTGCTCTGGTGGAAGGTTGATTGATCAGATGGCCAAGGTGGGCTTGTATTCTGAGCATCGAGCTGCTAACATATTTAGAGATTTGATGCTTGTAATCAAGTATTGCCACGAAATGGGGGTTGTACATAGGGACGTAAAGCCTGAAAACATTCTTCTGACTTCTTCTGGAAAGATAAAGCTTGCAGATTTCGGCTTGGCGATGAGGATTGCTAAAGGTAAAAACTTAAATACCTTGAGAGAAATTTTATTTTCCTCTTATGATTAAATTGTCTTGGTGTTGAGTTTCTGAAAACTGTGTATCTGTTTCAGCATTCTGCACAATAAGTTACCCTATTGTGAAATCTTCTTGCTTCAGGCTTATAGTATACCTGTGGCGCTAGAACAGCTTTTGTATTTATGGTCTCATTCACGAATTGGTAACAGTAAGAGAAGAAAGATTATAGCCGTCCAGGTTCTAGTTGCATCTTTGTTCTCTCCTTTATTTTTAATATGTTTTTCATCAACCTGGATAGAATATATTTCTCATGCTTAGAACTAAATCTTCGGTGATTATATCAGATGATATTTGATTAAATGACCATTCTGCTACATTGGTATGAAATATGAGTAAAGGGTTTATCTACTTCCTGTAGCTGCCTGCTTGGATTACCCTCAACCTGTGTGGATAATTATAATTTTGGAATTGAAGGATTCTTAAGTTTTCCCAATAAAGAGAATTTAAAAAAATAAATAAAGAAAGAAAGAATCCAGTGACTACGGACTAGGAAAATATGGACCAGTAATTCCTGTCCGTACCAAATTAATATGTTAAACTGTCTAAAAGTCTTATCTTCTATATTTTTTTGTGTTTCAGCAATGCATATTTTCAACTGTGAAATCTGATTTTTGGGTTTATCTAGTTATGCATCTTTTATCTTTTGTTATAGTATAATAGAAGTCTTATTATATTGAGACTTCAATACTTCTAGTGAATATAATAGAACCATGAGGATAGTAATAGGGAAATTTACTGTCAAGATTGAACCAATGGGGAAATAGCTTCTGATGTCTATGAAATGCTTATTCTTCCATTGGACTTACTGACTGTTGTCTTATAGATCATTAAGAAAATGCTTTTCTTTTTCCTCTTTATGTTCTCAGGATCAGTTTGCTCACGCTTTAGCCCCCTCCCCCACGCTAAAAACCAAAAAGGGTGTCAATTATGGTGATGGGTCCTTCATCTAATGGGGAATATATTTTCCTCTACTTTCGAGTGGTTTTTGATCTTTTGCGCTTCAAATGTTTGATCAGGGTTTTTGTTGTTGTCTTAATGCTTTGCTACTGTAATTTTTTCATACAGGGCATATGTTAACTGGTTTGGCTGGAAGTCCAGCTTATGTTGCCCCAGAAGTTATCTTGGGGGATTACTCTGAGAAAGTGGATGTATGGAGCGCTGGTGTGCTTCTACATGCTCTCTTGGTTGGTGTTCTCCCTTTTGAAGGCGACTCATTGGAAGCCGTGTTTGAGTCAATTAAGAATAAGAAACTCGACTTCCATTCAGGAAAATGGGCATCTGTATCAAAACTTGCACGGGACCTCCTTGAGCGCATTCTTTCTAGGGATGTGGCCACAAGGATAACTGCTGATGAAGTTCTAAGTATGTTTCTATCCAAGAAAGTGTCTGTTCTCCTTGAAAGTTTGATTGTTTTTTGTGCTACTGTATCTACCATAATTCCTCGTCTGTTGAATGCCATTGCTCTAGTCTAGTATATACATTTTTTTTCCTATTTGATCTTTCTACCAACCACTTTTTCCTAACATAATTTATCACAATGTCACGGTTTTCCTTTCCCCCCCTACCTTCTAGTTATTGATGAAGCTTATCTTTTCAGGTCATCCATGGATTTTGTTTTACACGGAACGGACGTTGCGGACATTGCCTTTCAAATATAAGACTAGACATTCAGGTGGAGTAACTACCCTAGTGTCAGCTAGTGTTTCAAGACCAGAACCAGATAAGATTACGAGTGGCCATATCACCAATGACAGTACAAGTGCAGCTGACAGGCATTTAAGCTATTCTATTGAACAGGACGACTCTAATTTGGTTGATGCACTTTCAGTGGCAGTTTCGCATGTCAGGATATCAGAACCGAAACGGAGCCGACTGTGTGGTGGTCCCAACAGTCCAATACGGGAACAGTGCTCATCTAACGTGAAGCCTAACAATCTGTGCAAAGCATTTTGATTCTTCCTGACTCTGCTGACGCCTACCTTACACCCACCGTCTCTGCTGCCTTTCTATTCTAATCAGTGACCAACTTGTCTGGCGCGCATCATGACATTCGAAGATTCATCTGGATTTATTCCCGACGGTTCTAAAATTGATTTTTCCTAACATGATCTTAAGTAATAATAATAAGCTGATGTAGAGAATCTAGAGAATGGCCAAAATATGTAAATACGACCAACTTTGTACAGAAATTTTAAGTGGGAAATAATATGAAACAGTTTTGGATTTTGGTCAGTTACTGATCGTTGTTGAATGGTTCTGTTCACATGTGTCTGCTCCATCATCTCTTGTAGTGCCGATCTTCTTCTATATATTAAACATTTTACCAGTTTCCCATAAAGCCGCTTTAGGTGGATCGCAGGATTTTAAAGAATCCGGAATCATCCATCCAGGACCAGAACAGGAGGTCGATCACGACATTAAAGTATTGTAACTACTGAACCTTGTGTGCAGAATCCATAATAAGTTGACTTTGTGGCAATATTTATTTCTAGTATTTTTCTCTGCACCTCTAGGTCGAAATTGTTCCTTAAAAGCCACAAAATTCTTCTCGCCTCTCTTCTCTGTGCATCGAATCCCTGATTCTTCCTGAGCAACTAGCTGAGGGAAATGGAGGGTACTGGTGTCGAATCTTGCACCTGCACCAAGAACAAGGACAACTACCAGCCTATAAAATTGATCATATGTTTTTGCATTGTGCTCTTGACTATCATTGTACTTGGCGTTCAATCTTCTCCTTTTGATTCCATTTCTCATCCGGGTTTCATATCATGGGCCTTTTCCCCTCGAAAGAAAGAGGGAGTTGGTGCAAAGTACCAGTCCCAAGCCACCGATGCCGTGATGATTACCAAGCTAAGGGAATCCGTGACTTTCCTTCCCCTCAAGGACCTTAGGTTCTCAGAAACAGCCATGACTGGAAACACATGGTTCATGAGTTCACTGAACGATACACTTGAGCAAAATGAATCAGAATACTTGAATTTTCCCTCTGAAGCATCCAAAGGCCGGCTTCTGTGCCTTAAAGGACGTGACAACAAGGATGGGACAAAGAATTCTTATGCTTTAGCCTGGCGAGAAAGTATTCCAGATTCGGCCACTCTCTTGGAGGGCCTAACATTTGTATCTGACACCTACTTCAACCACGAAAACTTGTGGCATGGGATTTCTGCTGCTGCCCCTTTTGTCAGATGGTCAATGAAGAACGGGTGCGTAAAGCCAACAAGGTGGGTACTGTTCCACTGGGGAGAACTCAGATTCAAAATGGGATCATGGCTTGAACGCCTAATGCAGGCGAACTACGGAGATGTCAAGGTAGAAGGATTCAAGCAAGGCGATGGAGGACCATACTGTTTTGAGAAGGCAATTGTGATGAGGCATGATGTCGGGAAAATGGGGGATGAGAACAAGTTGAAGGTTTTCGAGTTGTTGAGGTGCAAAGCTAGAAAGTTCTGTATCAAGAATCAAGAAAGAACAGGACAACCAGTGAATGAAAAAGGTCTACCTATTATAAGATTGACCCTATTGTTGAGACGAGGTTCAAGATCTTTTAAGAATGAAAGAGCAGTAATTGAAATATTCGCCAAGGAATGTGCAGAGGTGGAGGGCTGCATCTTGAATGTGGTGAAGTCAGAAGATCTAAGCTTTTGTGATCAGGTCAGTAGTTATGCATACTTAATACACTATCCTCAGCCTGCTTGACTCTATAAGTTGTTGATGCATTGTTGTTTCCATTTTCATTTTTCACTCAGGTGCAAGTAATGAGCAATACCGACATTGTTGCATCTCCACATGGAGCTCAGCTGACAAACATGTTGTTCATGGATCAGGGTAGCAGCGTGATGGAGTTCTTCCCAAAAGGATGGTTGGAGAATGCAGGCACAGGCCAATATGCTCACCATTGGATGGCAGATATGTCCGGAATGAAACACAGGGGTGCCTGGTGGGATTCGAATGGGGAAGAGTGCCCCAACCCCAAAGATGATCTGCAATGCTTCAAGTTTCACAAAGATGGCCTGATTGGTCATAACGAAACCTATTTTTCGCAATGGACAAGGGAAGTCCTTGAGCAAGTGCGACTAAGCAAGCTCCAGCAAGGACCCCAAAAGCAAGATGTAAAAACAAATGCCTGTGCATGCTAAGAAGCTATGTGAAGAATGCCTCCAACTTATTTGAAGTCTATCCGGATTTGGCACCATGCTGAATTAGAAAGTAAGAAAAAGGACACACAATACAGCAGAATATAATCACAAACAATTTGAGACACCATATTGTATTAAATTCAAGTCTTCAATGTTTACCCATTTTATCACACACGCTCCGACTTCCGGTCATGCAAACATTTATTTACTATTCACTCACGCCCTTTTTTAGGGGAAAAAAAACTAATTTTTTTTTTAACTTTACTTTCTTCTATAAACAATAATTAATAAATAGTGACAATTGTAAATTATTAATTAGAAAAGTTATTTAGGTAAAAATATCAATATGTCCTTAGCCTAACACAGCATAAATAGATAAATACCTTATAAAGAAACTTTCGAACTATCCTCATGCTTTGCCTTGGTAATTATACTTATTATTACCATTACATTATCAGTTTGTCTCATTATAACCTTTTTTCCCCTCGTTTTTGATTTAGATACGTTATTACATTTACTTTCAGTTGATTCATGAGGTAGAAAGGGAAATAAAAAGTAAAAATGGAAACTTGAAATGCATATATATATATAATATACTGCCTTTACATATTAACTGTCAGCAAGTGCTTGATAGATTTTTCATACAAGAAGCTTTCTCAAACAAAAGCATGACACAAATACAAGACCCATGCAGGAATTTAATGACAATTTTCAGGCAGTGCCCTACTAACCAGAGTTAATAAAGTAATTTGCTAGTTAAACAGGGAAGTAGGCAGGTTTCTAATGGTATCCCCAGTAAACCAATTAGGATACCGATGAACGTCATTCACATGATTAAGAAGATGAAAACGTCTTTATCTTCTTGCAACCTTGGCTAATAAGTAGACCACAAAGAACAGGACTACACCAAAAAGAACAACATGCATAATGTTGCTTGACCCTTCCTTGATGATACTCCTGTTCAATCTCTTCATGTTGTTTTTTAATCCTGCTTGAGCTTTAAGAAATGTCATTTGCTGCATGGACAAGAAAACAATCACACATTAACATGTTGCTGCTTCATACCTCTAAAGAATAAAAGGTTAATGAGAAATGGAAACAACCCAAGACAAAAATTTTCACAAGAAGGTTTCAGGATAGACAATGTTCAGAAGTAAGACGACCAACCAAGACAAGCTACAGAATATATTTAATAAACACCAGTTTTGTATACTTCATGAATTAACAACTTTAAACATTTCTACAAGGTACAATTTCCATTACACATGGTTCACACTTTCCATTCAAAGATCTACAAATAGGTATATCTATCTTTATCTTTCGACCAAGAAAAAGACAAAAGTTGGATATTGCATGGTTATCCATAGAGTTATGGTTAACTTGATATCTAACTCCAAAAGAGTTGCTTGCCATTTGTAATGAGAAATGGGGAGGGAATGGAAGCAGATACGAGTAGTTGCGGGGGGGCAATTAAAAGCATACACTTCATAATAACGGAAAAAAAATGAAACTTCTAGTTTTTCACATAATTCAAAATTTCTCCACAGGAAAAGGAAAATTTTCCTTCATTGCTTCAGAGATTAATCAAATTTTAATCCTCGATTACACGAGACAACATAATAACAGCCAGACAAGGTGACAGGCAGGCTTGGCCACAAAGGAACCCATAAAGGTGTAAAATCCCTTGACATGGAAAGTATATTTGACATCTTCTCCTCCATAATTCACATAATAAACTTAAAAGTTTGTCAGCACGTAATAAACATAAAAGTTTGCCCTCATCTATATTATAGAAAGATTCAAGATAAAATATGATGTATTATTGCAGTTACAGAAGTAAGCAGGTTCCTTCCACTGCTAACAATAAAGTTTAGAATTAATTCTTGCTTCCACTATTTTTTATCACCCCTCAAATTTTTCTTGACCTTGAATCACCCATGCCCTTCTTTTTCTTTTCAAGTGAAGTGAACAAAAGATTTGCTGTCCAAGGATCATTTACACACCAAAAAGTAAGACCCATTCATTTAATTAATGGTTACATGATATGATCCCAATAGAAAGTGCCAATTCTTATGAAAGTAACGGTATTTCAACATCTATGATGAAGTACTAATGATACACTACTCTAAGTAGTTAAATGCAAGGTAATGGCATACCATCTGGTTGATAAAATCATTTTGAAACTTCGCTTCAGATTCAATCTCTTGAGCTACCTGTAAATTCAAATATCAGTCAGAATGTGAAAAAGTATGCAATTAAAAATAAAAAAGAAAAAAATCGCAATATAATTGAAGTAGCAGGCAACAATTCCAACTATCGTGCAAACAAGAAGTAAGGTTGTCCAAGCAAAATCTATTTATTTGCTGGATGAGATCAGTACCAGACCAAAGTAAAAATACAAACGGCATAAATAGGATGAATTAATAGACCCATCCAAACTTCAAGTACAGATGAGAATCCTAAGATCATGTACTTAAATTTCTTTTGTTTGATTAAGCATGTTAGAAGGAAAGTAAGGGCCAGGCAATTTGGGAATGGCATATTTAATAACAACTGTAACCTAGATTACTAGAGTTAAGCTATTCACAAATGCTCTATAGAAATTATGTAACAAAAACTACTCCACACGTTGTTGAAACTCACTTCCTAAGGAATAAATATTGTGATTCTAAAAGAAGTCCTTCCATAGGGTGATCAAAACTCTCAAGTTGTTTTTAAGGAATTGAATTTGTTTGAAGCATGTCAAACAGAAGAAGTCTTCCTTTGTCTAGCAATAATGATTCACCATGTAGCGCTATACATTAGTGTTAGAAACACCACTAAACACTTCATTGTCATCATTTGGGTGAACATCAAATACACGTAGGAACACTCTGATCTACCTCCTTACTTTTACATCAGTCAAATAATGAGGACTTTCACCAAGACTACCTTTCTTTTTGCATTTGAATTATAGTCATCTTGGTTAACAAGTTCATCAAGCCAAGAAGTTGAGTACTTCAATTTTGGCCCAACTTTCTTCAAACTTGATTCTCAATCACTAAAATCACCAGCACCTCTGCTATTCAAACCTGATCCCCTTACTAATCGATCAATACTTCCACCATGCTCAGGCTGGTCATGATTCAAAGGGTTATGGAAAAGGTTTTCCATGATATCTTCTATTTCATATTCAAACTCATCTTCCGATTGATTTTCTAAGTCTTGGCTACCTTGCAATAATTCCATCCAAAATTCCACACTGTGGGTTTTGAAAATCTTGAGAGAGCTATTCAATTGTCCTTTGCATCTGCAATATATCACCATGCTATCCACGTCCTTCACAACCTCCTCTACCTTGATTAGCCATAAGAATAACTAAACCTTGACTTTGATACCAAATTTGATGCAAGGTGACATAGTTAATGGGAAAGGGAAAATAACACAAGCCTCAGCTTGGTTATAACAGAAATTCTCAGCATAATATATATATATATATATACATATAATATAATTGTATTTGAAACTTGTTCCTATCTAAACAAAGCCTATCTAAAGCATAACCCTAATAGAATTAGAAAACTAAACAATAATAAGTCGTAAAACAAGTTGGAAACTAAAATACTGGGTAGAAACCTAAGTATATAGGAAATAAGATTATAATAATACTCAAAAACTGAATTTTAATGCTGAAATTCTACTTCTAGTAAATATAAAAATAATAATAGTTCTGCGTAAGTATCACAAATTGACTCTTATGCTTTAGAGATCCACTTTTCTCCATCTAACTGCAATAGTTGAAGCCCACAATTAGCTATCCCTCGTGTATAAGTCTAAGCTTGCTACGGAGACTTAACATCAATCAATCATTATATAGTGTTAATTACTCATTAAATTATTTAACAACCATGATAGTGCATAAAAGTAAAATACCCGATGAACGGGAATTCAACTCAGATACCTATAGAACTAAATTAGTATTTGCTAGGTGATCCCAGAAAAACAAAGAAAACTTAAGCATATACTTTTCCCATATTCAAAACAACCTATACAAAATCAACAGATGAAAAACAAAGAAAGCTGAAAAATTTTAACACAAAATAATCACGTACATTTCTTAGTTGTCGAACTTGCTTCCGAAGACCGCTAATTTCATCATCCAATTCTCCATGTATCGGATCAATTCTCAATTGTATTTCATCCGATCCCCCAACCTGCCTCGTGCTTAAACCCTCTCTGCGCAATTCCAGTTTCCATTAATTAACAGGAATCAAACAACTTTAAAATTATAAAAAAAAAAAAAACAAAAACAACAACAACAACAAATTAATTTTTCGGTTCTCGTTGGAATTCAAAATAGAAAATTTTACCTCGATCTATAGGAAGCCGAGGGATAAAAATCGCCGCCTCTGTGAGAACTCGATGCCATTTTCGATCAGAAAAATAGAATCAAAACTCGTCGAAAATTCAGATTATAACGAGGCGATCGATCTTTTTAACCCCAGAGCCGTACAGAGGATTTTGGAGACCCTAAGCCAAAAAATTTTATGAGGTGGTTATAGCCAACCGTACGTGAATTCTTAATTCGACTGAATTCGAAAACGGGGACATAAATTCTACAAAAGTCAAAATCAGGATGGGGGCAAAGATAGTAATTTTCTCGAATTAGATGGTGATTAAATCGAAAGTAAGTATTAGTAACAATTTTACTTAAGAATATAAAAAAATTCTTAAGTTTGAATTTTTTTTTTTTTAGAGTTAAAAAGAAATTTAACATTTTTTTAAAAAAAAAAAAATTAATTTCTATTAATTTTTTTTTTTAAGATTTAAATTACTAAAGAATTTAAGAGATGGTAAATTATTAAATAAAGAGTGTGTATTATACTTATATTGGGATTATCTGAAGATAATTAAAATATAATTTATTTATCTTAAATTACAACATTTTTTAATTTTTAATTTGACTGAAATTATAATCGCTCTATAATTAAAATATAATTGAAAATTCATATAGCTGTGCATAAAAAATTTGTAAAAATTTAAATAAATCAATATATATATATATATATTAGAGTAAAAAAATGGATTAGACGAAAGAAAATCTTATTGTATAAGTTTTCTAAAATGTAGTATTTTCTTTAAAAGTTATTCTTATTGGAATATTAGGCTGTTTTTTGACTGGAATTTTTTTTCAAAATTTCACTCAAACTCAAAAAAAAAATAGTTGTACTTGTTTAGACATCAATATGACATGTTACTATTTATGTCTGATGAGATGGTAAAAAAAATGAATAAAAAATTCACTCACTTACTATAAATATTCAATATATACATATAAATATATATAATTCAAATAA
>JAXGGT010000004.1:7904731-7915026 GCA_035583425.1 Marsdenia floribunda | reverse complement strand
AGAAAATCGCAGCCTGCGCCTGCGTTCTAAGTCGAAGTCGCAGGTGCCACCTTCGTTATTTATCAAAGTCGCAGCTACAACCGGCGTTCTATATATCACACTCCGAAGCTGCGTTTTAAGGCTTCATCGCAGCCTCCACATGCGATGAGGCCATAGCACAACACTTTTGCTTAATTAAGGCCAAACTTAGTATAAACCCTAATTTAATATATTTATTTTATGTCTTTATTTAGGTTTCTTTATATGATATGTCAAGTAAAAGACGATTATGTATTAATAATCTATAGTATTAGTACGAGAGTGTTTTTGTATAAATCCTTCCGTCGATATGAAAATACTAAATGTGGAATGACCTTTTACTATTTTCTTCTTCGTTGCTTTCTCTTCCACTCTGGGTGTGTGATTTCCAAGGTGTTCTTCAAAATTTACGACATGGGGTTTCCCCAAACAGATAAAATGATTGAACACGGTTCAAGTAGCACAAATGGTTTTTTTCTTTTAGTTTTTACCAACATAAATCAACTAGAACTTGATGAAATTATGTAGCACAAAAGTGGTAAAAATCTGTGTATATATATATATATATATGTGAGAGAGAGAGAGAGAGTGCAACTAAACAAAACAAAAGCAATTGCTTTTCTTCTTTTAGTTTTCCTTTAGCTGTAGATTTTTAAGGTACATGCTAGTAAAAGACAGGAGCTACATGTGCCTTTGGGACAATGAGATGACAAAATGTTTGCACATAAAGCCCTGAAAGTGGAAGGGTCTTATATATAGAGTAGAGGGAAGAAGCACTGGAAAAAAAAAAAAAAAAAAAAAATCAAATGTCCTCAGACTTTTCAGGATATTCCTTTTTCAAGAAGGAGAAGGATATTTCTGTAAATATTATTTACCCTTACCCTAAGAGATAATAATAAGTGAGAAGAATCACATTCAATCTTCCATGTCCTCCAGTATAAACTGGTACGAGTCAATTCAACATTTTGTTCATTCGGGTTTGATTGTTAGTTTGATTTGTTTTCATTTTTCTTTGTGTTGCAGGTCAGAAGCCCATTACTCTTAAGCATAAAGAATTGGCCCAAGTACTGGGGATACGCACTAGTTTGGTTCAAGATGTTCTTGTAAAAGTTTAATATCGGGCTTCCAATAAATTTAAATTTAACTTTGGGTCAAATTAAAAGGCTTGTGGCATATAGCAATTTCTTGGATGGGCCTTCTTGTAGAAGAATACTAAGACCTTTCTTTGCTTCACGCGGACCTTTTTCCTCATTTATTTATCTATTTATTTATTTAAGCTTAAATGCTTAACGCGGACTCTCCGCGGTAGATTATTCATTTTTGATGCTGATGTCAATATATAATTTTGGATAATTCATGATTACATAAATTTTTATTTTTTAGTTTTATTTTCTAAGAAAATTGGGAGGTTCAATTTCATAACTATTTTTATTAATTAACTAAATTTCAAAATTTTTATTTTTAATTTGGTAAATCCTATATCTTTTTACGAACAGTTTATTAAGTTATTTTGGCCAAAAATTTAAACTTTTCAGTTAAAATTCATTACATATCGAACACGTGATGATTTTTTGAGGGGGCAAAATAATTCAAACATTATTCTACTATGTTTCTCTCCGGATTAAGAAGCAGAGAGAATAGTTAGACCATTGCAAATGGTGAGAAACTAAACCCTAGTAGTTTTAAAGTTCTGTAGCATTGTACAATTTATTCCTTTCAAAATGTGTCAACATTCTCGTCACTACTTTTTTATTAAAATCATCATAATCAGAACTCGATATGTGATAAATTTTACCGAAAAATTTAAATTTTTGGCCGAAAAAACTTAATAGGTTGCTTGTAAAAAGATATATGATTTATGAGGTTAAAGATAAAGATTTTGGACTTTAGTTAATTAACAAAAATAGTTAGAGGACTAAATCAGCCAATTTTCTATTTTTAATTAATAAATTTTATGTTTTGTTAATAATTTCACTTATAATAGAAAATTATGTTTGAGTTATGTTGAATACAAAAAAAAAATCTTTGTAATTAAAAAAAATAGTAGTGCTTTTTTTTTTTTTAATTTTGAAATATTTTTACTTCTAATATATCTCAAATTCATAATATTTTAAATTATGAGTGAGATTGCTATCAACTGAGCCATTTTAACCCAAAAAAAAAAAGCAGTGTTAAAAGAACAAAAATAAGAAAAACGGTTCAACGTTCTAGTATTTTCAATTTTCAAAGCAACCAAAAACGGTGAAAAACAGTTCCTATCAAAATTCAAAATCCCTCTCTCCTGAATAGACAAAAATCCAAATTCCCAAACACGCAAACGAATCTCTCCTCCCTCACATCCTTCCAATCAAGCCTTCTCGATTCTTCCTCCATTTCCATTTTTTTCCCCCTTCTTTTTTCAATAAGAAAAACCATGAATCCAAATCCAAACTCATCGGAATCTTCGAAGCCACAGGATCACGTTTCTCACTCGGCGGACTACGCTCCCTACCCGAAGCTTGATCCTAACGACTTTACTGCTCCTCCACCGCAGCCTGTGGTTGCTGAGACTTGGACATCTGTTCCGGTCGAGTCGGACCATCCAAAGACGTCGACAACCACTAGTACTCCTACTACTATTACTACTCCTTCTGAATCATTGCCAAATCAGCTGCAGGAGGAGCAGCATCCGGAAACTGCTAGTTTCAATACTCCCAGGTCTCCTACTGCGCCCGAAGGTTCTGCTGCTCCGATCTCCGCTAACTCTGCCACTACCATGCCTGCGGAGTCCAACCCCTATGTCTCTCCCGGTCCCGCAAATGGCCCCGGTGCTTCTGTCAAAAGTAATTGTTCTCCCGCTTAATTATTAGGTTTTGGTCAGAATTTCGAGAAAAATATCCTAATTGATGAATTCTTTAACGGAGACATTCGTTGATCTTATTATTGGTATGTACAGATAATGAAGTTCGTTTTTCTGTTTGTTATGTTATATTATAGATACTATGGATTCTGTGAAGGATGTGCTTGGGAAATGGGGAAAGAAGGCGGCAGAGGCTACGAAGAAGGGCCAGGACCTGGCTGGGAACATGTGGCAGCATTGTAAGTAGTATTATTTCTGCTGAATTTTCTTAACATGTGTGGTAGTGTTTTAATCCCTCATGCTATATTTATTTGTTGAAAGAGAATATATTGATAATCCATTTCAGTAATGAATACTAGTTGAGCCTGATGTGTGTTAATAAATTTAATAGTTTTTATTAGTTAAGTAATTGAAGATAATGCTCTTGCTTGATATGTAAGAATCTGGACTCTGATGTTAATGGGTTTGCACTATGAATTTGTTGATGAATTTTTTGTAGATTGAAAGATATAAATTAAGTGTAGTCTGAGATGGTAGAGGAGTAGTTTCATAGGAGAGCTACAATCTCTCAGACTTCATAAGGAAACAACTAGAGACTCATAATGGCTTCACATGTTAAACAATATCAACCGTTGTTTATTGTAATTGTTTTTCTTAGAATTGCCCAGTTATATGTTCATCATTAGGATCTTAGGGTAGTTTTAACCTTGAGATATAAGTTTAATAGCAAAATTAAACAATTCAACACTTGTTCACTGGCTTCATTTGTGCAGATTCTGCTGCATTTGTTTTCTATGTTTATCCTTGAACACTTTGGTTGATTAATTCATGCCATCAGTGTGGATGATTTGAAACATATTGCTTATTGATTTTGCTTGTTTTAGTAGGTTTACTGGTCTCCAATTTTTTATTTGTTTTCTTTCTCAGTAACTGTAGAGTTTGGTCTTGAATTTTCATTTCTTTGTTAATTAGATAATTTTAGTAATATTTTCTCTTCTGGTTCAATTTTCTTGTATGCTTTTTTGCTGCCTAAATTTTATAGGCTTCATGATTTCTTTAATTCTCTTCTCAATACTGCTTATGTAAGTTTTGAATTTGATTTTCTAGAATTTGTGAGACTCGGTCCTTTTTGTGATTGCATACTTCTTTTTTGGCCTTGGGACATTCACTATGATTTGATTATTTAGTGAAAATACTATATTCAGATGGGATCTTTTTGTACAATTTTCTCGTTTTTCAGGATGGAAATTGGATATTGCTTTTGGATAAAGATTTTTTAGTTTTGCATTTAAACATTTTGATTGTCATGTATTATAAACTAATTTAAATATTGTGAGTATTAATATATGTCAGACCCTGTGTGTGTTGAAATTGAATATGATGAAATTTTGGAGTAAAATGTGTTATGGGAAATTTTAGAGTTGGAGATGAAAAGTAATTTTGAAGATTGTAATTGAAGCTTGTAAACAAACAACTTCTGCCTTTACCTTTTATTCTTTACTCTCTCTGGTTATCTCTTGCATATGCACATATAAACAAATAAAGTCTGCGTGAGATGTTGGTAGTGGCTAATTGTTGTTCTAAATGCCTTTACTTCCAGATCCTTAATGACCTACTCTGTTGGATTTACCATCTTTTATTGTATTATTCTGAATATACCCTATTTGGCTTTTGTCAATTACAGTGAAAACTGGCCCAAGTTTGGCCGATGCTGCTGTTGGAAGAATAGCTCAGGGAACAAAGGTTTTGGCAGAAGGAGGTTATGAGAAAGTATTTAGACAAACCTTTGAAACTGTCCCAGAAGAGAAACTTCTGAAATCCTATGCCTCCTACCTTTCTACTTCTGCTGGTCCAGTCATGGGAATCCTCTATTTGTCAACAGCTAAATTAGCTTTTTGTAGTGACAATCCACTTTCATACAAAACTGGTGACCAGACACAATGGAGCTATTACAAGGTATGTTACAATTTGTATAAGCTTGTGTTATTTGCCCCATAAATATGATTGACAGTTTGATTGTGTTAGAAGACTTCCTGCTTACCAAAAGCCCATCTGCTAAGGAAGTTTGATTTTTAACTCAGCCAGCTAATCCCCTTAAATTACTTCCCCAAAATCCTCTAATTTTCCCATCAACCTTTAAAGTGGGATCACATTTGAGGTGTATTATTTTATAGCCAGAATATCCACAAAGAAATGATTAACATTTTAGAAATCTTGTTTACCAGTGTATTCTTCATTCAGCGAGTAATAACCAAATGTTGCATTCTTAATTTTGCTTGATCTAATGAAATTAATTTAGGCTCTAGTTTACTTTTCCCTTAATTAATTAAGCATTTTCTTGTTGCTTCCTAACGTAACAGTTTTATCATTTTTCCCTCTTCATTTTATGTCACTACTAATTTTAAAATGTTTGTAGTTCTGATCTAGTTTTCCAAGTTCCATTGGCTGCTTTTTTTTTTTTTCTGAAAATAAAACAAAATTTATCACAGTGCTCAGTCTTTATATTTTTACTTTTGCTCAGATAAATTGCTAGTATTGATTGGCTTCTGCGAATGCTAGTAAAACACTGGGCTTTTCTTATTCTGAACATTTTCATGGATTATCTATATTCGGTATTTCTTCAAACAAATTATCGATTCAAGTCAAAATTCTCATTGAAGTAATTTTGACTGGGAGCAGGTTGTTATCCCGTTGCACCAACTGAAAGCAGTTAATCCTTCAACAAGCAAAGTCAATGCTGCAGAAAAATTCATCCAGATCATCTCGGTTGACAACCATGAGTTCTGGTTCATGGGGTTTGTAAATTATGATAGTGCGGTTAAAAATCTACAAGGTGCTTTGGAGCCATATCACTGATACTCGTGTTGTGCGCATATTTGCATGCATCATCTCGTGGTTTGCATTGTTGTAGATAAAACATATTTTGAAGCATAGTATAGGTATGTTCTACTTTTAATACTTGTATCATGGTTCTGTGCATTGTGGAAGGATGGTTAGTTGTTCAATTTTTTTAATTTGTTGGAAATAAATGATGCATTGGGATTTCGTTCTCTTCTCTTTTTGTTTTGTTTTTTTTTTGTTTTCCTTCTTTTTTTCATTTTAGGTTCCTTTCCGACTCTAGGCTTCCCCATATACATACATATTTAAATCTCATAGGGTAAAAGATTTTCTGAAAAACGAATGGTATCAGCGAGAAACTCTGTTAATAATTCTGTGAGTGGTTGATGTGAACTTAGATGGGCCGTGGTTAGGGGGGCAAATAGCCCAGGGTCCAGCTCATATCCCTGCCCATAATGAAATGTCCTAGCTTGCACTTACCTGGGTGGAGAACCGAGTGTTTACGTTGTGTCATCTTTGCATGATGTGGGCCAACAATGGCCCATATTGATTTTATTTTATTTTTTCAATCGCTTTGTTGTGTTCCTTGAGAAATCTAATGAAGAAAATAACGATTTTCTGAAAGCCATGATAAGAAAGCCTTCATAATGAACTTACTAATCAAGAACAGGGGACCAGCCAAATCCAAAGAGGACGATACGGCAATTTATATATATACATGTGGTTGGGGAAAGGTCAATGCAGCACTAATTTATGTCCAAAACACTGGGAGCGTAGAGGCTAAGGACTAGGACTAGGGTTTTCTATTGGTTTAATAATGAAGTCAAAAAAAAAAAAAAAGTTTGAAATTATATATATATATGTTCAACTATCATAGTGCGTGTGATAACTTGTTGGTTCTTCTCAATTTACCTTTTGCTGCACTTGGGGTTTTCTACCATTTTTTTTTCTTTTTTTTTCTTTTCTTTCTTATCCTTATCCTGTGAAGGTATAAGGTAGACTCAGATGTGTGTGTATTGAAGAGAATGTGAATTATATAAGAACAATAATAATCTTTGAAACGAAATGACAGAGGTAGGTTTGGTAGCTTACGAACCAATCCCACTGTCAACTTCTTTTTCTTTTTTCCCCTCTTCATGATTCCCTTGAGGATTTCAAATCTATACTTGAAGCTCTGAAAAGTGTTTTGAACTTTTACCTGAACATATATTCTGTTTTCTGTGGAGAGAAATCTTCACAAGAGAAAAAAAAAAAAAAAAAATCATTTTGTTTTCTTAAAGGAGCTTTGAAACTACTAGATAGGGAGGATATTTGTCACCGTTACTTCCTTCAAAGAGATTGATTTTTATCATCGAAAATTAATTAATTTGATTCCCCTTTATGGATATTTTTGCTGATAAGATTCTTTCGTTAACGTATTATTATTATCTTTGATATTGTACATATTAAAAGATTTTATTGATAGAATTTATTTAACTAGGGATTTTATCAACAAAAATAAAAATATTATCGAGAAAAATATGTTATGAACAAAATTAATTAATTCTTTTTATTATTATTGTTATTATTTTTTAGTTAGAATAGTGAAAATTGTCAAGAAAGCATAGTTCATTTTGGTAACAGTCTTATTTATAATTCAAGAGATCATAAGTTTGAGACACAACAAAAACATATAAAAAAACCTAGAAAAAAAAAAAAAAAGGGAAAATTGATCATTAGAATTTTTTTTCCCCCTTTCAAATTTCTTCAAATAAATAATTATCCGCGCTTCCCATAATTGGGCAACTGGATGTAAGATAGAGTATGAGAAGAAGTGTTAATTTTGACATGAATATGAGCCAGGATTTGTTTCGACTTTTACCAAAGAACGTGTATGGCCCTACAACTACTTCAACGCAGGTAGCTGTTTTAGTTTTTAGTTAGAGATTGCTAAAGACACCAATAATAGGGGGGTACAATAGTCATTTTACATTATAAAAAAATATATATATTTTACATTATCCAAAAGTACATACTGTCAAGAACGTGTTAATGACATATAACTAAGAAATTATTTATTATGAAGAAACAACATATACACAAATTTTTATTGTGCATTTGATAATCTTTTGTCAATTCATTTGATTGGGATTTTTCCATTTGAGCTCATTATGCTAATTTGATGGACTGTTTACTGTTTAGCAAATGTTGGAATAATTTTGGAAAGATATATATATATATATATATATATATTCTCTCTTTTGCCCTTTCCTTTCCTTAAAATGATTGCTGCCTTTGTGCCTAAAACAATAGCCGGAACGCCAAATCAACTTATGTGGAAGTTTCGGATGTTGACCTTCGCGCCGTGTGGAACACTTTGGAAGTTTATTTTGACTTTTCGTGTCTGTCTTTATTGATTTTTTTTTTTTTTTTTTTTCAAGCTTTTTATAAATTTTAGTTAAAAGTTAGGTTTTTAAAAAAAAAAAAAAAAAAATTGTCATGCAATATTGTTGTTTTAGATAATATATAATAAAATAATCAAAAAAATATACAAATATTCATGTGAACAAGTCAACGTAACTTATTTCAAAGATTTAAAAAAAAAAAAAGTGACATTTTATTTTTTTTTAATTAAAAAAATTAGGAGTATAAGTTGTATCTCTTAATTTTTTTTTTCAGAAAAAAAAAATATATATATATATATACACACATTATTATGAAAAATTGGTGAATTTAATTCCCAATCTTTCGATTATTGATGTAATTGGTCCATTTTCTTTATTGTTTATTTATTAAGTCCTTAATGTATAATTCGTTGATACATTTGGTCATTTTTTTCACAAAGTTTGATTTATTTGTGAAGAAAATGACCAAATGCACAAATTTTGATTTTTTTTCTAAATAAAAAAAAAAAACTAATCATATCAAAGTCATAAACATTATGGACCAAATTAACTAATTTTCCTATTATTATATAATTTGACTTTACTTCCTTAAAAGTATAATGTAATATCTTAATAGTGTAATTATTATTTTTTTTTATTATTGAAGTATTTTTATTTAATAAATTAAGTAAAAAATTTGAATTTAAATTACGAAAGCTTTAAAACATTGCAATTTTTTTACAAGTCAACTAAAACTTAGTGCACATCAGGGTGTGGTCCAAAGCCTCAAAAAAAAAAAAAAAAAAAAAACAACAACAGTACTCGCTCCACGTAGTGTTATTGTGTGGGTAAAATAATTAAAGCCACACCTGACACCACCTTTGACATTCAATAACTTTGGATCCCTTTTACAAGAAAAAAAAAAAAAATTTCCCCTTCCTATGCTTTTATAATTGACATACATACTACCACAATTTGTTTGCTAGTACCATACCGACCATAATTCTGATTAATTGGTACGGATTATTATTATGATTTTATATATAAAATACGGATTATTACTTTTAATTTAGTACAATAATACTAAATTGATAATGTAAACGTCACGCTTTTGTCGTTATATTAAGAATCTCGTGTAATAATGCAATAATAGAAATAAAGAAAATTTATCGGTTTAGTCTTTTAACTATTTTTATTTTTCTGACAAGGTTCTATAATTTTTTTTTTTACTTTAATTAGTCTCATAACAATTTTCGTTTACTAAAATTATTCTTTCTGGCCAAATTTTTTCAAATTTTTAGGTGCCCAGCTGACGTGGACAAAAATTGGGGGGCATTTTCGGTAGTTTCACTTCTGAAAAACATGGAAAATAAAATTGAGGAAAATTTTTCACCCCTCTAGTTGTAGGAATTTTTCTTTAAGTGAAAAATCAAAATTTCAATTGCAAATTTAGGCAAATTTTTAACTGTAAATTTGGCTAAAAATAATTTGCAGTCAAAAATTTGTTCAAATTTATAGTCTAATTTTTTATTTTTTACTCAAAGAAAAAGCCCTACAATTGAAAGAGTGAAAAATTTCTCTCCATTTCATTTCTCACGTTTTTCAGAACTGAAACTACCGAAAATGCTCCTCAATTTTTGTCCACGTTGGCCAGGCACTGGAGCAACAAGCAAAAATTTGGCCAGAAGGACTAATTTTAATAAACGAAAATTGTTACGGGACTAATTAAAGTAAGAAAAAAGTTATAGGACCTTATCAGATAAACATAAATAGTTATAAGATTAAATCGGTAAATTTTCCATCGAAATTATAATATAAGAGTGCTTCTGTCTTTTTTTTTTTTTTTTTTTTATCCTTTTTTCTACATAAATATTTTTTTCCTTTAAAAGTGTTCATGAGAAGCTTGTGATAATCCTTATCAAGGTTTTAATCAGGAAAATTGAAAAAGGAAAGAAAAGAAAAGAAAAGATGAATGCCGTGGGAATAGTATATATGAAGATGATATAAAGGGGTCCACACAACAGTAGGTGGTGGTACAGAAAATGCCAGAGAAGAGGAGAAAAAGGGCTGTAATTAAGAGTTCAATTGGCCATTTTAGTCCTTATATTAATTTCGTTTGAATAAAAAGGTCTTTGTTTTTTATTTTTTGGACAATCGAATCCTATTCTTTTTTCGTTTGGACAAAAGGGTCCCTGTATTTTAATTTTTGGACAAACGAATCCTCATTCTTTTTTTGT
>JAXGGT010000004.1:7886143-7897022 GCA_035583425.1 Marsdenia floribunda | reverse complement strand
ATATATATATATATATAACATTTGTTATGATTTTAATTAATAAAAAATTAATAAAAGAGTCACATATTAGCCTATTAAGGACCATCCACATAAGTTTGATTCTTTAAACGCATCTTTATTACTCTTTCATCTAACTATATTTACTGAATTTATTTTAAAAAATAAAATATTTTTTATTTTATCATTTTACATTAATTTTTAATTTGTGTAACATATAGAATAATAATTTTATCTTTTTTTTTAACAATATTATTTAAATTATAATTTTTTTTATAGTTTCAATAAAAAAAATTACATTACTAATTTATAATTTTAAAAAATTTTAAAAATAATTTAAAACTTATTTTACTAAAATTAAATTTATCAAATCTTCACTAAAATTCTATTTATCTAAACTTTAAATACATGTGTGTGTATTACTCTAAAAAAAAAAAAAAAAAAAATACGTGTGTGTGTGTGTGTATATATAAATTGTTAAAAAAATTCACATTCTACCAAGTAAGAATATTTTCGTTGATTTAAAAGACTATATATATAAGCAGTCAAAAGCTATCTTAAAATAACTACCAAAAAAAAAAAAAGAAGCTATCTTAAAATTTCTACAACGTCAAAAACGACAAGTTCGACAAGACAAGACAAGACAAGACAGTATCTTTTAAAAGGGCTAAAAAGAAAAGAAAAGAAATCTTGAATTATCCAAATACTAAAAATATTTATATATTAAAAAAAGAAAAAAAAAACATGTAATGATTTTTCTTATTTAAACTCTTGGGGATAATGGCAAATCCGCTAAGTTTAATTTTTTTTCATTTGAATCATGATTAATTCCTTTCCAAATTAAGAGCCCGCACCATAATATCTAACTATACATGTAAAATACAACACGAAAAAGCCACCTCAAAAATAGGAAAAAAAAAAAAAAGAAAGAGAGAGGCATAAATAGACTCAATTTTATCTTTGTTTTATTAACCCAACTTTTTAAAACTTATTTTAAAATATATTTTTAACAAATTATTTTAAAAAATTTTTAAGAATATACTAATTTTATTATTATTTTATAAAAAAAATTTGTTTAACGAGTACTTTTTTCTTCAAGTATATTCACGGGGTATTTTAGATGAGTTATAACTTTTAACAGTACATTTAAAAATGTTTCTTAAATTTAAATTAATTTTTACTCGCGTTAAATAAATTTTTTTTTTCAAAAATTTTGAAATAATTTTACTTCTATCGTGTCTCGAATTTATGATATTTCAAATTATAAATGAGACTACTACCAGTTGAGCTATGCCTACTTAACCTCGAGTTGAATAGATAATATAAAAAAAAAAGAACTCTTGTATCAAATTTTTTCTCCTGTTACAGTTTTAAAAGATTGCAGTATGGGTTGAACTCATAATTTCACTTAATGTCTAAAACGTTCTTTACTTGTTTGTTTAAGGAGTACTTTTCTTAACTGAGATGCGGGAGCTTAGATTAGAGATGAAAGGTTTCTGGTAAATTTGAGTTCTATCAGTAGCTGAAAACTAAGGGAGAAGACAGGACAGCCTAAATGTCAGGATTTCTTTTCCTTTTTTTTTTTTTTTTTTTTTTCTCCTGTCGTATACTTTGGTGCTGCAAAATCTATGAAGGAATCAGTGGTTGGAATTTTTCACTTTTTCAGCAAAGATTTTGTAGGTACATATACATATATATAATGGGGAAAAAAGAGAGAGAGAGAGAATAAAGAGTGGGGAGGGTGGGGAGTGACGGTAGAGGTGCGTCACGACTGTGTGTCGGAGATGGAGGCACGAAGCGGAGCCATAAAATGCCGACAAGTTTCCTTGAACCCTAAACCTTCTTTCCATTGTTTCCACTGTTTAAAACACAAAACAAATCCAAAAATACTATTATTCAGGAAATATATATATATATATATATATTATATTACAAAGTGAAGTAGAGTACGTAGTGTGTCTTTTGGCATAAACTGTAGACCACATGATGGGGCATACATAATACAACTCTCTCTTGATTTGATTTGGCTTTCTGTATATAATGAACTGAAACCCTGACCCTTTGATAGGAGACGTGCCCTTCCCATGTCCCCTCTCCCACCACCACCACTACTACCACCTCTCTGCACCACCACTCTGTAAGTCCGTATACATTCTTCCCTTTTCTCATTTCTCCAAGGAAAATTTAAAGAAAAAATAATAATCTCTCAAACTAATTATTCTTAGGTGTTGTTGGTAGGTTAAAAATTTAGGGCTCATTATTCGAATCGGAAGTAATTCATAATATTTAGTCAAAATTAAATATATATATATATATATATTTGAAAAAATATTATATAAAAAAAAATGTTAGCTAATGATATGACAAAAATTAAGGATGCCGTTTTCTCAATATTTTTTTTAGAGGTTTGTCCAAACAAGTAAAGAAAATGAGGAAAAAAAAAAAAAGCTTTTCTAGAAAAACATCAATTCAAATAGGACGTTTGAACAACTCTTCCAATGTAAAATAGTTTCAGTGAATGAAAGTGTGTTTTGTTTTGTAAATTTCTTTTCAAACATTTCTTTTTATTAGTCGTGCATTATCACAGTCACTTACATATTTTATGCATTTTCTATAAAATTTGGGCCGCCTCCATGATAGCTATCAGAAGAAGGTAGTGTTTTCATTGGCGTACCTTCTCTTACTTAATTCTTTCACATGACTTGTCAAGTAAGAGGTGCTAAATTCGATTTATATTGGGACGATTAGTATTGAGGGTCTTCATCCATAATTTTTTCCCAAATTAGTCGACAAAAATATCTAATTACCCAAACAAAATTATAGCCTAAATATTGGTTACTTAAAGGTTGAGTTTGATTATATAGATACACCAGTAATGACTTCTAATTGACAAGACTTATATTTTACACACAAAATAATTGAAATAACATAAAGAGGAAAAAAACAAAACATTAAATGATTTTTGTTTTCTATATATGTGTGTGTGTGTGTGTCAAGATGATTATATGTGTGTCAAGATGTTGGAACGACTTAATTAATTGTTCTAATCGTGTTTATCCATGATTTAACAGTTTATACCACACATTAAACATGATAAATTGATAGAGAAAATAGCATTCGAAATTTTAGTAGTATTTTTTTTTTTAATAATAATAATAATAATGTTCTATTATTATTCTATATATAAATAAATTTAATATTATTGTCTCATGTATATCAATAGTTTTAATTAATAGTGTTAATTGTGTCACATATTTATTGACTATTGATATTAAGTGTGTTAATTGTCTCAATATGATTAATACGTTAATAGATAACTTCATATCTTTGTTTTGTGATTTTGACACAAATAATTATTAGATGGATTTTTTTTTTTTAAAAAAAAAAATAAAATTTTAAGCACTCCCTCCATTTTTCTTTTTATTTATCACAGTGAGAAGAAATTGATGTTTTTTATTTGACACATTAGAAAATCAAAGTATATTTATTGATATTTTTCCTTAATACTCCTATACTAATGCTTTATACTCCTATACTAATGCTTTATAAGTCATATTTATTAATTATTTTTCTAGAAGAAAGTACAATTAAATAATATTTTAATCTTTTTAACTTACAAAACACATCAATTTTTGTATTTTTCTTAAATAATGTGTTTTATTGTCCATAATAAATAATAATAATAATAATAATAATAAATAACAGAGGAAGCCTATGTGTATTCACATGTTCATAGTTCAATATGAATACAAACAATGCATAGATGGCAAGGTTTTAACTACCTATTAATTCAAAAAGAGAAGAGAAAGAGAGATTTAATGTGTGTTTGGATAATGTTTTATTTATAATAATTATGTTATATATATATATATATATGATGAAGAATAAGGTAAGAAAATATTTATTTTTAGTATTAATCGGATCCACATGCAAATTCTAAGTAAATTTTTGTCCAGTATCACGAATCAATTAAGAACTCCAGATAAATTACTTCATTTGATTCTAACACAATATACAATTGTAATCTAACACATTTAGGAAAAAGAAAAAAAATAAATAAATAAAAAAGAGGGGAAGTGAATCTAATTTTCAGTTGAAGCAGACGTCATAAGATTGACCCAAGTCAGCTGAAGACACGCCATCTAATTTTCCCTTCCCATGCTTACTGAAAAGTAAAAATCAGAGACCTTAACTTTTACCATCCTAAGCAAAAAAGAAAAAGAGCAAAAAAAAAAAAAAAAAAAAATGGGGAAAGGAAAAAATATTCTCCAAAAACCCACAAAATAAACAGAAAAAACAGTGTATGCTATCTTCCAAGGGAGCATAGGATTTTTCAGTTTTTACCACCCTAAACCGGGTAAATTTCCAATTTCTTCATTTTGATGATCTCATCACCATCATCATCAACCATATATATATATGAGAGTGGGTGTGTGTATATAAAGATTTTTATCTCTCTCTACTGTCTAGTGTCTACTGCTAATAAGGTTAATCTTATGAAAGAATCTAATCTATGGTAAGAGAGGGGAGAGAGAGAAAGAAAGGTATCAAGAAATTTCAGACACTGAAAGCAACCAATACACCACAGTACATGTAATAAGGTAAGGTGAGGTAAAGAAAACCCTCCCTTTTTTTATTTTTTATTTTTATAGGAGGAGGGTAATTGATGTCCACACCCTTCACTTCCTCTTATCTTCTTCTCATCTCTGATCATCATCCCCTCCATCACTCTTAATCAAATCTCTGTTCCTTCTCCCCCCTCTTATTTAATTCTTTCTCTTTACTTATATATATATATATATATTAAATAAGTATAGTTGTGAAAGCTTCAGTTCTATGTGTGGATCTATTGATTTAAGTTTTGTTAAATCATGTAGATCTTTGTTTTTCTTTTTGTATGACAGTTATGTATTAGTGTATAAATACCTTTAGGGAAAGTGTTTTATTTTTGGAGAGTTTAAGAGAGGGAAAGAATTTATTTATTTATTTATTTCTTTCTTTCCTTTTCCTCTTTTTGGTGGGTATTAGAGGAATTCAAGAAGAAGAAAGGGGAAAATGGAGTTTGATGAGCATGAGGAGCAAGAGGAGGAAATTGAGATGCCACCGATGCAAGGCGGTGGAAATAATTACTCAGCAGTTGGGAGAGGAGGTGGTGAGGGTGAGAGTGGTGGTGGTGGTTCAGCTGGAGGAACAGCAAGAAAAGGAGGAGGAGGGGTCGGCGGCGGAGGAGGGGGTTCCACGGGGACGACGTATAGGTATAGAGAATGCTTGAAGAATCACGCTGTGGGTATTGGCGGGCACGCGGTGGATGGGTGTGGGGAGTTCATGGCAGCTGGTGAGGAAGGAACCCTAGACGCTCTCAAGTGTGCTGCTTGTAATTGCCACCGAAACTTCCACCGAAAGGAGACCGAAGGAGAAGAAGGCTTTCATCATCCCCAACCCCACCATCACCATCACCACCAGTACCATTCCCATTCCCATTTCTCTCCACCTTACTCCTTCCGCTCTCCGCACCCGTCGGGTTACCTGCACGTCACTCCTCCTCATCAGCATCAGAGGCCGTTAGCGCTACCGTCAACCTCCAGAGAAGACGAAGACGTGTCGAATCCCAGTAGTAGCGGTGGAGGCGGTGGAAGCGGTGGTTCTAAAAAGCGGTTCAGGACAAAGTTCACACAAGAACAAAAGGATAGGATGTTGAGTTTTGCGGAAAGGCTGGGATGGCGTATCCAGAAGCAAGACGAGGCTGAAGTGCAGCAATTTTGTGCAGAAACAAATGTGAAGCGCCATGTACTCAAGGTTTGGATGCACAACAACAAACACACACTTGGTAAAAAACCCTAAAATCCAAAAAAAAAAAAAAAAAAAATCCTTTTCTTTTCTTAATTTGCTTCCCCCAACCCGCAACCCCTTTTGAGTGAGTGAGAGAGAGATCGAGCTGAGTACATATATATCCACCATTTTGAGCATTTGATATTATTACATACATGGGTCGATGAGGATCATGAAGATAGGATCGCTTGTTATTATTAGATAAGAGAGAAATGGTTGGCCATTAGTGTAACAAACCTTTGGGATTAACAAATCTTGAGTCACTTCACTTTGGGATGATTCTAATTAGACTTAAGTTAGGGTTCCTTGACCTTTGAATTACTGTCTTCTTTCCTTTGTTTTTTTTGAAGCTCTAAAATTTATTTTCCCCTCTGATTATTTCATTTTAATTTTGTTCAATTTATTTCCAGTACTCATGAGATGACATTTATCTCCTTCATTCACTAATAATTATTTCCAGCATTGCACACATTATATCGTATTTCTTCTGTTTCGATCTATATATATAAACTTGATCAAAAGCAATCTTCTTCTCCCGGCCGGCCACCAAAATGCTCGCTGTCTCAAGCATATATATATACCCACACACTACTCCATATATATATATATATATATGTTTGTGTATATATGAGGGCATAATATCGGATTATTAATGAAGTTATGACGAAGAAGAATAAATTGCGTGTAAAAATCAGTACGTGTTTGACATGCAAGCAAGACTGCAAAAATATTAAGAGACGTCTGACCACCACATCTGTCATCATCTCTATCCCTTCATCATCACATGCTCCGTTTCGGTTTTAATTTTTTTTTTTTTTAACTCTCTCCAGCCTCCAGGCGCCCCATATGAAGCTCATGTTCCCACAGGGACAATAAATTCACTCTCAACCATCCCTCCCCTCCTCCTTTGCATTTGTTGCTTTGGAACTTTTAATTGCTGTTCCTGACGTTGAAGAACCCATTTAATTTATAAAATGTATGTATAATATATATAAAGGTTTCAAGTGAGTGTTTTTATTGTCAGTTATATATCCACTTGGACTTGGCCTTTACCACAACGCTGTTCATTGTCCTCATCAAGTTTTTGCATAATTTTTATACCTCGTTATCCAACTAATTAATTAATGCCCCTCTTTGTTTTCGATCTCTGTCGGCTCTTTTAATTGGTTCCCTTTTTAATTTACTTGTTATGAAATTAGCTTCTACCAAGTTCCTTTTTTCATAGGGAAAAAGACCATTTCTTTTTAGGGGGAAAAAAAAAAAAAAAACCCAAAGTCTTCAGTTGTTGGTACCCATTTTCTGGGTTCGAAGGGAGCAAAAACGTGATCTTGGGTGCATCTCTTGATATTAAACAAAAGGGTTTTTCAATATATAATATATATCTGTCCTGCCATTATTTTATTGTAACTGAATGTCATCCCTCAATCAGCTCTCGATCGACTATTCTCCAAATCCAAATGCATTGAACACAATTCTTTAATAATAGTATATATATAGTTCTTGAATCTATTAAACAAAGCTGAAGAATCCACTGCGCATATATATATAATAGTAGTATAAGCACAGAAAGTCAATGTACACTATGAAATCAAACAATTTGGGTATAAAATACAAAATCTTCTCCAGCACATGTTAATGCAGTTTCACAACGTGGATGGATGCAAACCAAGTGAGCAGGGAGGCACACATGCAATGGCACATAGGTGTATATATATACACACACATTTAATCTCAAGGAAGCAAAGAATAATATTGTACTGTAGTGTATATACATGGTAAGAGTGTACATTTTTATATGTATATATGTGTGTGTGTGTGTGTTTTGTTACAATGGACAAGGAAGGAATACATGAAGATGTAAATGTCGGAGAAAGACTGGTCTAGTGAGGAAGTTGTCGGAAAAACCATCACAAAGCTCGGGGCTGATGGTTTTTTGGCTTTAATATTATTCTGTTCCGGTTGGATGGAAAACATGTGGGCTCTCTTTCTCTTTAACTCAATAAATCCCCGACAGACATAACAGCTCATCTCAATTTCAGATTGTCTTCTTCTTCTTCTTCTGCCCCTCCCTCCCTCTGATCCCTTTTTCTTCTTTTAATATATATATATATATATGCTGCTTCAACACTATATGTGTGTATACTTAAATAAAAAAAAAACCAGCGAATTAATTAATCAGTTTCGACAGTGAATGTGGGAAATGTGAAGATGAAGAGGAATTTTGCTTATTGCACAGCGTGAAAAACTTGAAATGGAGAAGATTAGACGGATGGAAGAGCTAGTATATATATATATGTATATTGAGTTGTGTAGAAATTAATGGGATGATCAATGAGATTGGGGGACCTGTTTTTTTTTTTTTTTTTATCCCTGCAAGAAAATAAATGGTTGAAAGGATCGATGTGGGGTTTATATATGGAGTTAGATCATGGAAACAGAAGTTGCTTCAAGGCTGGGACAGAGCAGGCCATGTGCACCAATCACCCCCGGTCCTCGCCAGCTCTTGAAATAGTAGGAGAACATGATTTTATGATGGAAAGGGCCAATTTACTCGTTATGGAAAAGAAAACTTCAAACACATACAGTTGTTTTTCCTTTCTGGTGATCGATGATCATTCATGACGAGTTCTATAAGGTTTAGCCTTTTTTTTTTTTTTCCTTCCCGTTTCGTTTCGTTTTGTTTTGCAACATTTTAAAAGAACCATGTATAGTTGCCAATATTTAATGAATTAACTTTAGGGTTCCACTAATAATGTTATATTATAGAACTTTTTCTCGGTCATGATATATCATATGCTAACTCAAATCAATAATGATTGAGATTAAAGCAACATAGATACCCTAATTTGCATTAGTGCCCGTAAATTATTCTAAGAATTAATTAGTTTGACTATTGGTCTTTTTTCTTTGAACTCATAACATTTTGAAGTATAAGTAAAATTATGCTTTCTTATCAATTTGATTCTTGATCTTAAACACGAAATAACAAAAAAATCTAACAAAAATAATTTTAATTCACAAGTTATAAATCACATTTCTTATAAAGGAAAATTCGCCCATTTAGTCCCCGAAGTATTATCTTTTTGCATGTTAGGTCCCTATCTTTTTTTTTTTATGCCTATAAGATCCTCATAGTTTTTACAGGCAACCAGTTTGGTCCTTTTGACTAATAATTCAACTCCAAAACATTGTTTTTAATGTATCTTTATTGTTAGTCTTCTTGAAATTGTTGTGTAAGTGTCTTACACAATACCTATGCTCAGATCTAGGCAACAATTGTGGTTTGAATTAGTGGTCGGAAGGACCAAACTGGTTGCTCGTAAAAACTATGAGGATCTAATAGGCAGAAAAAAAAAGATAGGAACCTAACAGACGAAAATGCAATACTTCAGGGACTAAATGGACGAATTTTCCAATTTATAAATAAATGTGTATTTCTACCACATTTTAAGAAAAAACTCTCAATACTCTTTTATTTATTTTTTATTATTCATTTATCTAATTCAAATTCGAGACCTTACTTAACAAAAATCCAGCATCCTTCCTTCTGCTTAAACCAATCGGGATTGTTGGTAATTATTATGGTTTACTTTGGTTCTCCTATTTGATGAAATATTAATTAGGCGGAACACCTAATAAATTTGTCTGGGCCTTCTAGTTTTGTAACTTTCTTAATTCATGTCCTCCTTTTGTGTGTGTGCATATATATTTTTGTAAAGCTGGGTTGACGTAGTTGGGCCACATCTAGAGCCCAGAATGGATTACAGATCGGCCTTATAGTTCCATTTCTTGGTTTACTCAAAAATGTGGCTTTGTCGACCCAAATTTCCAATTCCTTTAGGGTTTGGGCAACGCATATGAAATTGAGAAAGAAAACCCATTGAACAAATGCTTTCATAACCAAGGTTATGACACCAATAATCTATTGGTTCAAATGGAATAAACTTAGTTTTTATTAAGTAAGGTCTTAAATTTAAACTTTATATATGAAAAAATAGATATTAGGGAGAACTTTTTGCCAAAAGTAGATTCTATATGTCTCGATTTTAGATTAGTCAGAGCTCAAAGTGGTTACCCTGAGAGATTAAACCAAAAAACTAAAAGGTCATGAGAAGCTATGTTGGCGTAGCTCCCCTCTCTATTTAGGTACTTCTATTTACTTTTTAAGTGTGAAGTCTTGAATTTGAGTCACATATATAATTTGGGAGTATACTTTTATGAATATCTCATAGATCAATCAATAAAGATACCAGATTACGAAAAAAGGGTTTATCTTAGAATCTACTCCTATGAATTATTCTAGTATTAATCAATAAGGATACTTGATTAAAAAAAAAAAATTAAAATACAAATTTGAACCAAACTGGTTAAATGAAAAAAATATGTAGATATTTTTGTAACATTATAATAACATAAAATGAAATAATTTACACAACAAACTTATTTCAAAATAAGTTTGTCTTAGAATCTACTACTAGATCAATTAATAAAGATATCATGTTACGAAAAAAGAGTTTATCTTAGAATCTACTCTTATGAATTATTCTCGTATTATATGAAGATACTTGATTAAAAAAAAAATAAAAAATAAAAAATTGAACCAAACTGGTTAAATGAAAAAAAAAAAAAAAAAAAGCTTATATTTTTGTACCATTATAATAACATAAAATGACATAATTTACTCAACAAACTTATTTCAAAATAGAATCATCAAAATATTACATAATTAACAAAATACAACCCACACAGTAAAAATTTTAATTTTATTATTATTATTGTTGAAGAACTTAAAACATCAAAATAATATTATTTTAAAGTTTTTTTTAATTTCAACTTAAACCTATATCTTTTCAAATTATAAGTGAGAGTGCTACGACACCTTCTTGCTTGATTCATTTAAGTTAATAAACCACCAAAATTATTACTGATACACTGATTCTTGACTCATTCATGATGAACCAATATCTCTTAGCACCTAGGAGCCCTACTTTTCCTCTGATATAGACTGCCGAAGTGGATCGGGTGACACTTTATTTTGCCCCATAGATGCTAC
>JAXGGT010000004.1:7856222-7872048 GCA_035583425.1 Marsdenia floribunda | reverse complement strand
TGTATTAACACCCAAAATTGCAAACAAACCTCCCCCCCCCCCCTCCCTCGTCTCTCTCTATCTGCCTCTCTCTCTCTCTCTATATATATATATATATTATGTGCAATTTATATAGATCACATGCCCTTGTGACTCTCTAAAATCAGTTGAGGATGGATATAAATCCTTATATGGACTTCTTCTTCCTTTTTTTTTTTTTTTTTTTTTTGTAATAACTGGAGTTTCAAATAAAAAAGTATTAAATTTATTCATATTAAAAATAATTTTATACTTTATTTTAATCAATATAATGTAATCTTAAAAACGTTGCCTTCATAAAAACATTTAAAATTTAATCAACAAGAGTACCAAATTCCTCAAAAAAAAAATAAAAAATAAAAATAACAGTGACGAACGTTTGGTGCTTTATACTGTGCCGTGGTCAATAATAGGTGACTGAAATGGTTAAGACGGAGGATTCGGTCTACTCTGCTATTACACCTTCATTTTGTTTCAAGGACGGACGGCAGCCCTATTCTGCAGTATTTTAATCGTCTCAAGTCAACACCAGGGATGCAGAGATCCATACATCTGGCGGCTAAATGAACAAACAACTTTCCAACCTCCAGCAGTGACCTTAACAGAAGAAGAAGAGGAAGACCACTCCACTATTTTACTGCACACTTTTCGGGCAAAATCAACAAAATACATGAGCAGTATCCACTGTACAAAAATTGTTTTATCCACAATGAAGTAGCGAAAGCGTGTATCTGTACAAGACTGAGGTTCAGAAGATGCCTCAACATATGATTATTGGTTATGACCAAGACTTTGAAATTAAAAATTAAAAAAAAAAGAAAAATTGCCACGATATTAAAGTACATGTTACAATACACAGTCAATCCAATCACCTCTACCAATCTTTAGCTAGTAGCCTGTGTGACATCAAATAGTGTCCACCTGGGATATGGAATCCTACCAAAAGATCTTTTCAGGTAGCCTGGTTATGATTAAGGAGTCAATCAGGAAAGCAGAAATAATTGCTATAGCATCATCTCCGATAAAATGTGCTGCTTGAGACTCCAAAGCTGGTATGACCATGAGATGCAATGATATGCAGACATCCTCAGTTTACCCGGAAGGCAGAAGAATAGTGGCTCCTTTCACCATGCACTTTGAGTGTATGTAGATCTTGTTAGCTCTGTGTGCACTCAAAGGGTTCTGGAAATCCATGCATCCGGACTCGATCCAAAAGTTCAATAGGCCTATACAACCGTGAAAAAACAAACTTAATTTACTAATGAAAATGAAGAGAAAAAGGAATAGGGGGTGGGTTTCCATGATCAAAGAGCAATTATCATCATTTAAGTAATTCTAACTATTTTGATGCACAAAAATTTCAAAGATTTTATTAACTGTGAACATACCTAACGATGATATGTCAAACAGATATTCACTGGTAGTAGATCAGAACACTACTACATATTTCTACTCATTTTTGTGCAAAGACTAAGAGCCTCGTACACAGCATGAGCTGAATGCATGTTAGGCTGTTATATCCCCCCCACATGTTCGGTTGAGAAGATAGGCCATAAGAAAACAAACACGAGAAATGTCCAGAGGGAGGCCAGAACAAGAAAATTGCTTTGCCTGTATCTCAGAGAGAGAAACATGGGTATGAGAGCCATAGATTACTTACAACATCGTTGCACGAGTACGAGATAATCTTTGTTGATTGGCTTCCATTGAAGTTAAGATATCTGAAGTTTGCGGGCCTGCTGCCCCATCAGCTACAACTGATGGAACTGAAGCAGTTGGCGTCCAAATCTATAGATGTAAACATAAATTAGTCATGAAGCTATATCTAAATGTCATAACAATTTCAGTCCTTCTCACCTTTATTGTCATGTCAATCCCACTAGTGGCTACGACACAATCAAATGGATGGGACTGAATGCAATTGACAACTGCAAAGAAGTGAATAACGTGAGAACTGTGGGGAAAAGAAAAAGAAAATGTTGGCAGACTAATCCTTACCAGCTTCGTCTCCTTGAAGCACTTTAATAAGTCTGCCTGTTTTCTTCTCCCATATAAACCATCTACCATCATCACTTCCACTAGCAATATATTCACCTGCCCAATGTTATCACACCAGAGTTGACTACATAGTCCTTTTTTGTTGGGAATTGAAACTTTATTCAGAAGATGAACCTACATTACACACTTAGGGATAAAACATTCCCCAATTTCAATACTGACTATTAGCAGTTTCTGAACTCCAGATAAAATCATATATTTCAAAACTTCAACCATAGATACCTAAGACTTAATTAGATAAAACATTCCAGATATTGCTCAATTTCCTGAAGCAAAATAAAAAAAATATATCCAACAATCAGTTTTGAGTCAAAACATGAAGCGGCCAAACTGAAACAGCAGGCATTCATACAAGAGATTCAAATAAGCTGGAACAGTCACTGATAAATGAATCAAAACAGCCCTTAATTTCTCCAGGAATATTCCGAACAGACATCCTGTTGATGAAAATGATACTGGCATTTCCAAATTGAATTTCCACACTTGACTTCACCAAAAAAGAAGTAAGCATTTTACTATGTTCAAATTGCCGTGTTAAGGTTGGTAATTAAAGATTAGTATTTGGACCCATTTGTCAATGGGCTTACATCCTTTAATAGAGGAGGGTAGGGATGGAACTTTAAGATGGAAGACATCATTTTCAGCCAAGTTGATATATTTTTGGATAACATGTTCGGAGTACTCTAGATTTCACTAGCCCCAGAGAGGTATGGAAAAATGAAGTAAAAGTATAGCAATAAATCTTAGATAGTTTCATATCTTGACCGGATATGAAAGCTTAGGTGCATGCAAAGATGCCGAATCTTCTCAGCCAGCCAAATGTCAAAACATGTCAGAAATTTGATTAGAAGATTACCTTTTTGCCCAAGGAAACTGGCCTGCTTTATATCTGTTCCAACATTACAGTGGCCAACATACCTTCTTTTCATGTCAATCACAGCTTCAGGCTACAGAATACAGAGTAAGTTCAATATCAATGTGAAAAACAAGAAATTTTCGAGAGAAAAAATCACTTTATATCTCTTATCAGACAAATGTGATGAACTTCCACTTGGATCAATTCAAACTAGGTCTCCACAGGGAAAGATGAATGCAGCAAGAGGGACAAAGAGGGAATGCTGGTGAGGATCACACAATTAATATCAAATGATACATGAGTGAACTACTAAAAAGTAGTAACTATTAATTAGAAATGGAAGTTTGAAAATCACACGTTCAATTTGCACAAAAAGCATAGGGAGAGGAGAAACAATCTGCCTAAGATGGAAATATAATATACGATAGAAGTAAAAAATCAAATTCAAAGAGAGTGACGTAAAATTTTTAACCTGGTAAGCCGCATTTTCGTTTTGACACGAAGATGATGGTGATTCACAAGAATCATTTCCTTGTCCACTTCCCATACTTGACTCATTTCTTCTATGAATTCGTAAGTTCAAACTTCCCTGAAGAATATTTGACTCAATATCGTGGGCTTCTTCATCTGGCAATGCTGATTCAAAGTCCAACTCCAGTTCCTCTTCATAATCAGAATCTTCTCTTTCAGACCGTAGACCGTCGTGCGAAGCCTCACCGTTTCCTTCTGAAGGATAAAATATCTCACTAAATGATAGAATCCTTGATGATCGGGGATCAGACTTAGATTCTCCATCACTATTCTTGTTATCTTTTACAAGTTCATCTATTAAATAAAGCTCAACAAAATTGAAATTAATTAGTGAAACAGATTGAATTAGTAACGTTATGAAAGACACTATTGAAGAAATCCACCAAGTGAAGGGTAAGATGCAGAGAATTTCACAGGTATTCGTTGTCAAGAACAATTGAATAAGTCACTTAATTGATAACAATGATTACCAAAAACATTGAATGAACCCAAAGACTTTCATGAGGAAGCCCAAAGAATAGCACTATTAGATTCCCATAAACATGGGACAGCATCAGACTCTTCAAACTCTATATTACCTAGTCTAAACTTGTTAGATATTTGTTACTAGTTGCTCTTAAGGAGAACCCATACAGAACTAATGCGAAGGACATCTATCTTCAAATATTATGTCAACCAGAAAGTAAACTCAGGAAGACAAGTTTACACTCATCTACACAGGAAATAAAGCACAAACAAACAAGAATGAGAGGGAGAGGAAGTACTAATCAACTTGATACAAGAAACAAAAATAGTCATGAGAAAGAAATGTCAAGATACAAGCTAATAAAAGGACATGCTATCTTGCCTTGCTGAAAAGTAGAAATAAACATTCAGCTTAACATAATTGTAACAAGACCTTGCCCCTCCACCCCGGGAAAACAGTGGGAGATGAGAAGAGTTTTCTCAAGACAAAAATTGGAGACAGAATCTCAAAAATGGCTCAGTCATGATTTACATGTCAATAGCACTAACCTGCAGCAATTTGATGCTTTAAACTCTCCACCATCTCCATGAATTCAGAATTAGATGGAGCCAATGTCTGGGCTGCTGTAGCAAAGTCTAATGCTTCTTTATACTTCCCCAGCTGCAAAAGAAAAATAACCAGTGTACAATGTTAGAACAAATATCTCTCAGCCCCATATTGATTAAATAAATTCCATCACTGAACTTGCGCTAGACTAAAATCCTATATACCCCCATGCAAACCCTTTCATGTGCAACAATTTTGCTGGTTGACGCAAAAGCCCATAATACAAAAAAATGTAGCCATGACAATTTGGGTGCAAGCTCATTTTGAGAGAACAAATGAGCATAAAATCACCAGTACTCAACAAAAAATTCATGTCTAGTCATTTTCAAAGGGTTATAGTTACTCTCAACTTGCCAAGAGCAGAACTCACAAAACACTCATTTCAAATTACCTGTGACAGAGCCTCGGACATGCAGAACAGTGCTCTCCCAGAAGAACAACTGATTTTTTGAGCTCTATGGCAATCTCTTATGGCCATATGTACATCATTCTTCCACTTGCGCTGCAGAGGGAGAAAGCAAGATGATTTCATAAACAATGGCAACTAGGAATCAAAGGTTAGACATCTAAACTAAAATACAAATTACTTGCTCACTCTATCTTTTATACTTGTCACATTTTGTAATTCATACCCTTTAAAAAGAATGCTAAAATTGAAGTATCTTTTGGGAGTGAAAGACTAAAATATCTTTTTGACTTTTCATTCTTCATAGAAGAAAAACAGCTAATGAGGATTAGGTTTAAAGTATTAAGTAAAGGGTACTGAGGGAAAAAGTGTAAATAACCTTGATTTCCAGGTGACAAGTAATTTATAAAAAAAAAAAAAAAAGAATAAATAAATAAACCTAGGCATCTCTCCAAAGTGACAAGTTAAAAGACAAAAGAAATAAAAAATGAAGTATTTAAGAACCTTGAGCAACAAGGATGCACGTGCACAAAGACATTCAACCATCAGTTCAGGACCTATCTCATTCCCATAATTATCCAAAACCTCATCACAAAACTCAATTCCATAGTAATAGTTTGTTCCCTCCTCGGATACTTTTTCAGCCATCTGAATAAGTTTTCTGCACTTGTCAAGCTGGAAAAATACAGCGAATGCATAAGCTAAGCCATAGATTTGAAATTAGAATCAAGCAATTGGCAGAAGGATCTACAACAGATGTAACCAACTATGGTAAGAGAATAAGCAAAAACACACCTTAGAAGAAGTGCACTTTCTTAAATTGTTTTCATTTGAGAAAACATGAGCCGATGGACGCAACTCAAATCCATCAAGTACAGGAGTAAAGCTTGTAAGCATAGCTACATCTCCTGATGTGTATTGGGTCGTGCTTCCATTTGCTACAGACAAATAACAACATCAGTATAGAGATAATTTCTCCACTTTACAACCCAAAATAATTTGAGGAGTTGAACCAGTCAAAGTTTTAAGTTTATGGCTTGCAAAATGACCAGGAGAACTTTCCAGAAATCTCCCCTCATCTGCTACAGTTCAGTAGTGAAGTGGTGATAAAGAGTTATATACAATTCCACAACAATAAGCTCATATTAAATTGCATGCCAAGCTACTTGGGCAAAACAAGGACGAAATTTCAATGTAAACAGCTTGAATAAGCCCTTTCATGGGGTGTATAAAATCAGCTCTTGAAGTACACTGCTATTGGATAGCAAACCCAAGTCCCACATCGGAAATTCAATGAGAGATCACCTTGAATATAAGTGTCCACTTAATTTCATTAGTATGAGACTTTTTGGGAAATGCCCAAAAATAAATCCGTGCGGGCTTGGCCCAAAACGGACAATATCATACTACTGTGGAGTTAAGGTAGTATTTTGGCAATCCTAACAAGTGGTATTAGAGCCGATGGGTCGAGATGTGGACTGCGTTGTGTGGGGCCCCAGTGTGCCCTCGCGATTGGAGATCTGAATTTAGTGCCGAAAGTCTTACTGACAGTGTGGTGGTTAGGCGGCGGGTCCCGCAGAGTGATAGCAGAGTACAAGATGAGACGGATCAAATGAGTTCGCAGGAGGGGCAACCGTGAGTTGTGTGGTCCTTTGGTTTGAGGGGAGAATTATTGGGTACCAAATCCAAGTCCCATATCGAAAATTCAAGGAGAGATCACCTTGAATGTAAGTGTCCACTTAATTCCATTAATATGAAGCCTTTTGGAAGATGCCCAAAAACAAATCCGTGCGGGTTTGGTCCAAAGCAAACAGTATCATACTAATGTAGAGTTAAAGTGATGTTTTGGCGGTCCTAACAACTGCTTCAAAAAGACTCCTTTGACTCCTGATGTTCTGGTAAAAGTTTTCAAATTTCAAACACACCTATGCATATAGTAGTAGTATTAAACCCGAAAAATGTCTCATCAAACAGAAATATTTGAAATCTTAAACAAACAATAAAAGCAAATGGCTTTCATATAAAGACAAACATGAACAAGGCAATACTTAAAAACATGAAATTCAATTAAAATAATAGTTTTAGATAGAAGTTCAAATTTTCAATATACCAGGGTTCACATCCATCAGGTAGACATGCTCCCCACTATAACTAAGGAGGACCTCCTCAGAGTTCGGGCTAAATGTGACATGAGTTAAGTGCAAGCTACCACGTCCCTGAAAAATGGGAAGGATAGTAATCAAGATTTTTTACGCAGTCACATAGCACCAAGATATTTAAAACTAGAGACAGAAATAGAAACAGTAACCAAACAAGTAAAAGAACATAGCCAAAAACCTTTTTAAGAAAAAAAAATTGTATTTTAAAATAGGAAAATGCTGATTTAAAGAAGCTCCAAATATTCCCTCTCACAAAACTATTATACGTGGTTCAGATGATGTAGACACCAAAAACAAATTAAAAGTTCATAGAGAAGTAGCTTAGGGCAAAAAATGGAAAATGGTCAACTTGGTAACTTTGGCCAATGTAATAATTTCTGTTTTTATCCCTACAGAACAAGCATACTCCCCACAAGCACAAAAATTGTGAAGTAAATTGCATTAATATTAGATGATTCACATTACAAGCACGTGATGAGCTACATTCTGAAAAAGATTACTTAATAAATTAGTTGAACAAAATCAGGCAACAGAAATTATGATTTTAACTGAAGTTGTAGAGCAACTAACGCGATCAGACAGATGCATTGGGCAGAAATAGCTGACACATGGAGGTGGTGCCTGCTTCTTTTGACTAGATGACAATGGTGGCAGCATTCTTCTGTCATATAACCTTGCAAATGCATCACTGAACCAGAAAAAAAATTAATAAATAAATGACAGATAAGTTTCAAGGTTTTAAAGTAAAACAAGATCAACAAGAAATGAAACATAAAGAAGTACCTCCCGCCAACAAGGAGCAAATTAGGCCTAGTGGAACTAATATCGCAAGACTTCAAAAGCAGAGGCTGCCTAGGAGGATCAGCCAATGATTTCTTACCACCACCACGGAGGTCAAGCTTTAACAGGTACAAATCAAAGACAAATCACAAAAGGGAAGACCATAAGTCAAGGCAATGTAAGTTGTTTAACATTGAAAGTGTAACAAACAAAGAAGAACAGATAAATATCCAATAGCTTAAATCAAAACTTCACAAATTACACAAATACAAACATAATGAACAGAAATACAATACCAAAAGGGTTGTGAAATTGAATAACTAAAAGCTGGAATCTAATGATAGAATGAATTTCGTGTGAGTTAAAGAAAAGAACAAAAAAGTGAAGAAAAGTAATTCTTACAGAAGTATGATAGCAAATTCCAAATTGACCCGTTAATAAAGATGCCAATAGACAATCATTTGAAGACAACAGCATGGAGAAATGTCATGCAAACAGATAACTGTAGTGAAGAAAAAACTTGTCATAAAGTATGACTTACTGCATCTGGGATTCCAAAATAGAAAACAAGTTACCAACTCCAACCTTTGAATCTAACTATGGGGGGAAAACTAAAAAATGAAGCGAAGTCCTACTATCATAAGCTAACCTCCACGAAAAAACATAAACTTCCAAAGAGAATGTAAAAGGGTAACTTGCTGCTTGAAATTAAATAAAGAAAGCCAATTAACAACATTGACCACAGTTTCCCAATAGAGAAAAGGACAAGTGCAGATACACTAGAAATAATTCAATTCAATTCTACAAATCTAAAAGAAAAAGATTGACCCTAAGCAGTAAGCTGTACAGATGGAAAATTCTTATATGGAAGTGGACTGAAGCGACAAATAGTGATTCAGAACTAACTAGGATATTACGGCACTCTTGGTGTGAAGATCCAGCAGGGGGACATGAAGCACCTTCCCGAAAGTCATGCTGCCTCAAAGTCCCATCTTCACTAGCACTCCACACGACATTTGGGTTTCCCACCTCCACCTGTATACACCCATTTCAAAAGTAGCCAAAGTTGGGAAAGAATATGAATTTTAATCATCCACTTTTTTCTCAAACAGAAACATTCTCTAACTCAGAAATCTAATCCTGATTCACCCAATTTATAAATGATCAAACGTCAGTGTCTTTTTGAAAGAGAAAACATAGAATCTTACAGCCAACTTTTTGACCCTCCTTGTGTGACATTGAAAAAGTGCAGATGGCGTAACAGCTTGTTCATCAACTCCTCTACCCTTTAAATGAGACAAATTGAAAAGACGAACCTGTCATATGAGAAATTATTTTACAATGTATTTGGAGGAATAATCCTTCAGCATACAATATGCTTATATGCTGCATAGTTGTGTTCAATTATCAATGACAAATTGCAAACTTACTTCAGCATCTCCTGCTCCAGAAACCACAAGCTCATCTGAGGTTTCGGGGACAAACTTTGTGCAGAATATATTAGTAGAATGCCCAGTCTCAATTGAATGCAAAAGCTTGCGCTGAGAATAACTCCAAATATTAATCTGCCATGGATAAAAACCACTCTTCAACTTAACTTAGTAAATAAAGCCATTACATGAATTGAATCTTACGAAAGAACCACAGTCCACAACGCACCCAATACCGTATACCCCCCTAAAAGTAAGTACAGAAAAAGAAGTGAAGACGAGAAGCATATGAGAGTGTGCGTGTTGGGAATTGTGAGGTCATGAAACACCTTATAAATCAAACTAACAATAACAAGAAACCTTTTCCTAGGATAAGATGATTATTCCATTGGATAATGTTCCAAACTTTGCACCACTATCATTGCACACCTGAGTGAGAGGAGACATCCTGAACAAACATTAGGATAACTCCCTGCTCAATCTAAGGAAATACAATGATATGGACCTTACACTTTCAAAAGATTGAAGAGAATCGCATGAGATCCCATAGCAGATCTGAGATATGAAATTTCTCAAGGCCTCTTTGGACTAGGTATTTTTGTTTTCTCTCCCTTCATTTTCAAAACCTACATTTTAGTGTATATCTTAGAAGTGTATTCTCAGAACTACGAAGATAAATCTTTTGAAAATGAAAATCAATTTGGACCATCACATGGGTAATTTTCAAAGAAAAAAAAAAAAAAAAAAAACAAAAACAAAAACTTGAAAAGACTAATTACCTCATTGTTGCTAATGAATACAACAATACCCTAAATTTTTTAATTTAAATTTCCAAATGACCCCCTTGATAAATCTTCTCCGTAGTTTGACCCTCCCATCATGATCATGATCATTCACCAATTCTCTTCTGAAATATTCTCCTATTTCCATGCCAAATTATGCAACCCTTCAAATAACTTTTTCATTCAATTTATCTAATTTTGCTAATTTTCATCTAAGAATTCCTCCCTTCAAACTAATCTTAAATTTGATCATTGCAAGAGATCATTCTCAATTTCAGAGAACATCCTCTCCATCTTTGAAATCAAGTACCCAAGGATACTGAATATTAGTTTCTTTCTTCAACAAAAGAACTATTTTTAGTTCTAAAAAAAAAAAAAAAAAGATCAACTCCATTTATAATTAAAATTTGAAATTAATCTACACCACCAACATGGAGCCAAGAGTGAGTTTAAAAATAATCCTCAGTACAACAAGAAATGAAGCGGGAGGGTCACAAGAATACCAACAAAAAGGGGATGATTGGACAGAGACAATAGAAAGGCAGTTGTCATAGGCTTTAAAAGGCTATATCCGATGTTTGTCATAAGATGAGGTTTGAATGAGTAAACCTCATTTAAGTAAAACATCCACTAAAGCATCTTGCAGAAATTTCAAATGGGTTTGATGTGTTCTCCATTTCTAATATTCAAATTCTCAATACTTGGGATGTTGCAAATGAAAATTGATGAAAAATGTTTTTCTTTTTCCTTTTCTTTCCTTTTCAAGATGATCGTTTTGGAGAACAAGAGAAAAAAAAAAAAAATGAAACCCATCTCACATTTTTCATGGGCAATTATAATAAAATATCCAAAAACAAGAAGTCTATAAAATCTAGGATACATGCATACGTCCCTTTGCAATTCAAGAACTAACCCCAATTCTTTGTTCAATAGATTGATCAACATTGAACAAATTTGACCTTTTAAAACAAGCTACATTCACAATTCAGAGTTTTCCGACTTTCCTATTTTTATGAACTATAGCAAGCATGTAATTACATATCTGTTTGTCATCAGAGTTCTTGTACATATTGTGCTTCAAACTGTCACTTTGCAAATTATGCTAGTGCTTTACTATAAACTTGTCATAATATCAACCTCCTTATTATAAAGAATCTTAAATGAACAATGAGGAAATATTCCGATACAGCAACATAGCAACACCCCCTTTCTTAATTTTCTAATTGGCGTGGCATCATAGCAATTACGAATCAAAAGCACACAAAAGCACACACAGTAAGGAACTGGCTTCACTTCTATCATGCATTTAGCTACCAGATAATTTTAACCGCTTAACTTTTAAAAGGTAGATATGCACAAGGAATGGTAATAAGCATCAAGAGCAGCTGTATGAGCTATGAACTACTAATATATTCTATTCAAGGAGATTATAGGCAAGAAATCAGTGAACATACCCGTGTATCATCAGATCCAGATATCAAAAGTGAACCTTTTGAATTCCAAGCTATAGCATTTACACAGCCTTGATGACCCTGCAATGAATTAAGTGAGCAACAATAGGATCTCTTAAAACATATATATTACCTAACATATAAATTAATGCAGATGCCAACAAGAAGGGAGAAAGAGAGGTGCAGAGAAACATTTTATCCAGATATTTTCTTTATATTGAAACAGTGGTTGGCTAAATTTAACATTCTTATCACAATATACCAATAAGTTCAAAACTTAAAACGGTTACTAATACTAATAAACTAATTCAAATTATGTTCCACGATTAATCGTTGCAGTGCACACAACTTCCAAACAGGACCCTTTGACATTTGATTGTCGTATTAACTTCTAATTTCTATGAGAATTCAATGTGACAAATATCTTTAAGAACAGCTTGCTGAAACAAATCTATGGTTTCTATCAACCATCAGATCAGGAAAATTAGGAAGTAACATGATAATCAGATCGAATGAAAAAAAAAAAAAAAAAATACAAAACAAAACGGTGTAATCCTATTTGTATATATTTTGTATGTTAATAGAAGTGTTGTACACACCTGCAGAACTCAAAGGAAGCAAATGATTTAGGAAAAAGAACAAGAGATTCCATGTTTTTACTCACCTCCAATTCTCTCTCCAAGGACAGTCTTCGGATAAATGATGAGTGCATTTGCAAACATCGATTTGTAACCTGTCATGTCATGTCAGAATAAAAGAAAAAATACATTCATCAGGCACCCAACAACTATCGAACAAAAGAAGAGTGATCATTTATCAATGAAAGGATAAATAACTACCTGTGGGTGTAACAGAGCATGCTTATATCTCAGAAGTCAGGGTAAGCTTTTTAATATAAATACTTCAACTACACCAAGTTGAAAGATGAGCAAATAGCAGAAACAAGATGCTAAGCTCCTGAGAATGTCTGACAAACTTTTTTGCCCAATAAAAGAACCAAACGTGCTACCGCGTGACTGAGTGACTAAAGTATATCTGAGGGAAAAAATCTAATCATCTCTACTGAGGGATTCATTGATTCTTCCTCATTATTTTCATCATGTACAAAGTTCACCACAGCCTGCTTTTTACATCATTGAAGTGAAAGATATACCTACTTCACTACCAAATAAATTTCCATCAGAAACTAGACTTGACCTTTAGCTCATGTAGACATTCCCACCACCATCACCCACAGCAAGGGAACACCAGAATCTCCCAAAACCGCCACACACCCCAATAGAACAACATAAAAACAACTTCACCTTAAAATATAAATAAAATAAAATAAACACTGATTTTCAATCCACAGAATCAAATTTTCATTTATTTCATACACATTACCAGCAACAATAACAAAAACAAAAATATATAAATTCACATCATAACTATCCCAAAAATAATTAAAATAAACAAAACAACATAATCAATAATCATTCAACCAATTTAAAGTCTCTCAACCAGGAAACAATCGTCAAAAAGAAAGAAAGGAAAAAAAAGAAGTTTCAAGAGGTGGAGGAAGTTCATTAAAGTTACAGGGAAACGTTCGAGTGTTCGATTGTTGATCATTTCCGTGATGTTACCATCTTTGAAACACAGCGACTCCATATCCAGAAGCTCAGAAAAGCTACCTTGTAGAGAATCAAGTAGAAGCAGAAACAGAAACACTGGTAAATACAAAACCCTAGCTTGAATAATTGAAGATGAAGAGTGGACTGTGAATAGAAATCATGATTGAAGATTGATGACGATAACAAGCAATGCGCTCGAGCTTACGAGAAACAACAACAGGCTGTGCAACAGAAAGACATATATATATACATATAATATACCAAAAATGTATTACAACATAGCATACTAAGCGAGAAAGACAGTCAATGTATGACAACATTGCATCCTAAGCGAGAAAGACAGTCTGAGTCGGTCTGCGGAATAACAAACAATACGTCGTCGTCCCTTAACCTACCATTTTTTTTTCTTTTTCAAATTTAAGATATTTTTGTCTGTGTTGTGTCTCAATCAACTATACATTCTTGAAGTCCAATAACCTACTTAAGATCCTGAAATGTTTCTTTTTTTTTTTTTTTAAGAAGAATTTTTATAGAGGAATTGAAAAATCAGTTATATTTATAATTTAAAATATCATTAATTTAAATTATATTAAAAATATAATAATCTAAAATATATGATTTTTTAATCACACACTAAATTAGATTGTACATTAAAAATAATCTTAATATTGAATAAATGTATTTTAAAACAATTAATAATTCACTATTATTTTTTATACAAAATTTATAATGTATTTAGTAAAAATATAATAATTAAAATTAATTCATTATAAAAATATGTGAAAAATAAAATAATATATATATAATTAATATATGAAGCACCTTTTAAAAAAAATATAATTTATTAGCCATAAAAATTTAATCTAATTGTTAATATTTATTGAACTCGTTAATAATAAAATAGAAATAAAAGTTTAATCATCTAATCTTCTCATTTATTTTGTTTATAAAACGTATGAAACATTTTTTAAAAAATATAAAACATTTTTAAATGGCTCATACGTGAGTACCGTTTCGATTCTGCGACCTCACTTAAGCTAGGAGAACATCTTACTAACTCACTTACACCTTAAGATTTATATAGGAAAATTGGTCATTTTAGTCTCCAAACTAATTTCGTTTGGACAAAAGGGTCCTTATTTTTTATTTTTGGATAAACGAATCTCCATTCTTTTTTCGTTTGGACAAAGGGATCCCTATTTTTTAATTTTTGGATAAATGAATTCTCGTTCTTTTTTCGTTTGGACAAAAGGGTCCTTATTTTTTAATTTTTGGATAAATGAATCCTCATTTTTTTTTTGTTTGGACAAACAGATCATTGACCAATTTTATTTAGAAAAAAAATATTAGTTTTAACATAATTTATTATTATTCTATATACTTTGATAATAATTATTTCATTTTATCTTTTAATTTCTCATAATTTCTCTTTTATTTTGTTGTATTTTTAGATAAAAATTAGTCAAAAGGACCCGTTTGTCCAAATAAAAAAAAAAACGGGGATTCTTTATCCAAAAATAAAGAACAGGGACCCCTTTGTCTAAACGAAAAAAGCATGGGAATTTGTTTATCTAAAAATAAAAAATAGGGACTCCTTTGTCCAAACGAAATTAGTTTAGGGACTAAAATGACCAATTTTTCGATTTATATATTTTATTTTATTTTATGTGGTATCCACCCAAGCTGATTAATCTACATATATTTATATACAGGTTAGTTAATATTTGTGCCAAAACCCATACTACACTTTCCTTTTTTTTTTCCTCTGCTAAGTAAAACCCATAGTACACTTAATAATAATATTCAATAGAATATTCTCTCCCATAGAAAACCCACATGAAAAATTGGTAATCAAATCTTCCCTTGGTTTTGGGGCCCAAAAGACGTTACCCGTTTCAATCCAAAGGCACATGGGTCAAATTTATTTATTTATCTTATATATAAGATTACCTGAAAGACTTATAAAATATATTTTTTGAGAAAATAGTCGATTTAGTTATAGTACTATTTTTGAACAGTTGGTTCAGTACTTAAACTTTTTTTTTTTAGCTAAATGTCATCCTCAATCTATTTTTGACCTTTTAATTAGGTCCACAGCAGGTAAAAAAAAAGTTGGCGGTAAAAAAAAGGAAAATAGCCGGTTCAGCTCCAGAACTATTTTTGAGTGCCAATTTAGTCCCTAAACTTTTTTTAGTTCTATTCAATTCTCAATTAATTTTTAAACTTTCAATGTAGTCCCCTAATAGGTTTCCAAATAAGTTGGGGGTAATTTTTTTTTTTTTTTAAATACAAAGATCATAGTGTGATTTTTTTTTTAATATGTTGAAAATATTTTTAAATTTATTAATATCATAAAAATTAATTATTAATATAATTAAGATATATAATAATTAATGTTTGTATTACATGTAATTTTTTTTTTTTAATTTTTCACACCATAATAAATATTATAAAAAATTTCTCTCTTTATTTCACCAATTAATTATTTTGTTTTATATTCATTAATTGATAACTTAGACATATGACAAAATAATTAATTGGTAGAATAAAAAAAGAAAATTTCAATAATATTTATTATGATGCCAAAAAAAAATTTAAAAAATTATATGTAATATAAACATTAATTATTATATATTTTAATTATATTGATAATTGATTTTTATAATATTAATA
>JAXGGT010000004.1:7826262-7856122 GCA_035583425.1 Marsdenia floribunda | reverse complement strand
ATAACTTAAATTTGCATATTCCTTGATTACAGGTTACGCTTGACTTAATTAGTAATATTAGTTTGATCAATGAGTCAGAATTTACACATTCCAGTTAGTGCCTGTGCACATAGACATGCAAGTTCCTCATGTTAGATTTATTTTAATAAATTATGTGGGCTTATGTGTTAATTATATATTTAGTAGTTATCATAACATCAAAGACAGGGTTTTTGCCAATTTTAACCCCCTTTTTCAACTTCACTCTGTGAATAACCCTCTTTTGAGTGGATGGATATTTCTAGTCTAAACGCACATAGTGTGTGCATTTTTCTTTGGTTAACGCACACAACATGTGCGATTTTCATTGATTTAAAATTTAAAAAAAAAAAAAAAATTTCCACATGCACAGTAAAACGCACACGTCACGTGTGTTATGGACCAGTCACCCGCCCAGTCAGCACCCAACCCAGTCAACCGCCAGCCCAATCAGCAAGACAAACGCACACCCTACATGCGTTTATATCCAGAACCTTTATTTATTTATTTATTTTTCCATTCTATCTTCTTCTATAAAAAATCATAAATTAATACTTGAATAAGAATTAATTAATATGAATATTTAAATATAATATGTTTAATTAATCAATTTGCTTTCTACCAAAAAAAAATAATTAAATCATCTAATACTATAATTTATATTTTAACATTTGAATTTGTATATATATATATGTATAATTTATAAAAGAATAAGATACTTAAGTGAATTTAAACCTATAATAAATTAAAAATTAGTATATTGAATTAAATATAATATCTTAAATTTATTAAGTCACATAATATTATAATTAATAATTAATAAATTAATATTTTAACAAATTGATATGTATATATATACATATACATCTATTTATTAATGTATATATAAGACATAAATATACTTATTTGAACTTCATAGAATAAGTTATAAATTTAATTAAATTTTGATGAATGTCTTTGTGAGTGCAAAGGGAAATGAAAGAAAGAAAGGCGTAGAGGGTTTTCTAGATTTAATTGGGGGAGAGATATCAAAAAAATGCAGAAGCAATCGAAGTTGATTGAATTTATATATTAAACGCTAATAACACACACATCATGTGCGTTTTTGAGCAGTGGTTTAAACCAAAATCTCGGAACCTTTTGAAAACGTACATATTGTGTGCGTTTTTGACCTGAACTATAAAAACGCACACGGTATGTGCGTTATTCAGCAGAACCGAAATTCAATGGCCCTTAAAAACACACACACCGTGTGCATTATTCACCAAACTGAAACTTCTATGTCCCTCTAAAAACGCACACGGTGTATTTAAATTTGTTCTTATTTTTTTAAAGGCAAAGAAATGTGTATTTAAATAATTATTCTAAAATAATTTATTTTAATTTTAAAATTTTTTAAATGAAAACTAAACGTAACAATTAGAATTCCAAATATATCCTCACTTTCATTTGAGTTTGCATATAGATTGAAGTTCAAAAGTTAAGAATTTTTTGTTAACTTTAACTTTATTTATTATTTTAAAATTAAAACTATGTCTTAAAATATATATAAATGCATGGTTTCAAAAATAATATATATATATATATATTTGGCAAGTAATTATAATAATAATATAAATGCATGCTTAATATGTGTCTATGTGTAAGCTGTAAGTAGGTAACACACGAATCAATAATATTACCAATAATTTTATAATAAGAAATAATAAAAGATGAATTACATATTAATTACGTAATCTGAATATCATTCATATTTAATTGAAGATGAGAATGAAAAAAAAAAAAAGAAAGAGAAGAGAAGAAAGTGGGATGGGGGGGGGGGGGGGGGTGAATTAATTGAAGATGAACGCACACCATACATGCGTTTGTCTTGCTGACTGGGCGCAGGTGACTGGTCAATAATGCACGTGACGTGTGCGTTTTACTGTGCATGTGGATTTTTTTTAATTTTAAATCAATGAAAACGCACATGTTGTGTGCGTTAACCAGGACACATTTTTACTAAAAATATCCATCAACTCAAAATAGGGTTATTCACGGAGTGAAGTTGAAAAAGGAAGTTAAAGTTTGCATAAACCCACAACTTGTTGGTACAATTAAAAAGAATTTAATTTTTTTTTTTTTTAATTAGTTCGAATTTCGTGTATAGCAAAATGAGTATTAGAAAAAATATTTTTTAAAAAAGTTCAAGTGATTTGATTCTAAATTAATTGAAACATAAAGTGAGTAGGATACCTGAGGTTAAAAAAAGAAAAAATTATGCACGTTTTCCACCCGAAAAAGAAAAGAAAAGAAAGAAAGAAAGAAAACATTATTTTGACCAATTATAGGAAAATTATTCATGCTGTCAAACAACTGAAATGAATAAAAACAAATGGAAAATTGGTTTTTTTTTTTTTTTTTTTTTTTTCCTTTTGTGTCTTCGACGAAAGCACATAGCTAGAGTTCAAAATTTATGTAAATATCTCGATTGCAATTAATATATAATTATGCCCTGTATTTATGTACGTGTATATATATGTATGAATAGTAATTTATTACTACTTAAAAAAGTATAAATATATATATACATATATGTATATATATATTAGTGGTATATTTCGCCTTAAGGTGCGAAATGTACCAAAAATCACAATTAAAAGAATATATAATATTTTATTTTTAAATGAATAATATCAAAGTTTATTATTAGAATTTTGTAATTTTATTTATTTTGTCATAACATTGAATTTTACAATAATTCAATAGTTATATAATATGTCAAAACATTATATAAACCTATAGAAAAATTATTTAAAAATAAAAAATAAATTCGAAAGAGTACATTATTATAGTTATTGAATTTATAAGAATTAATAAACATAATATTCACTATCATTTATAATATAAACAATTAATTCAAATAAATTTTCAACTTCTTTAACCAATTTGTATTTAAATGCGTATTCATAAAACATATATTTTATTAAAATGCTATAATTTCTTAACAAAAACAACAATAATAATAATAATATGTAATAATGCAAATTTGAGACATATGTAATTTAGATAAGAAAATAGAAAAATTGTATAAAAAAAAAAAAAAGTAATATAAATTAAAGAGAAATAACCTGAATTTGAAACTCAAACATTACTTTCTTCTTTCATTACTTTTTTTTTTAATGTTATTTAAAAGAAATAAGATACATTTAATAAAAAAAAATCAATAAAGAAAGTGAAGCAGGTTTTTCATTAACTTGAATAATTTTTTTTTTGCAAAATTTTGAATAAATTATTTTAAAAAGAAAACAAAAAGAAAGAAAGAATTGATATAGGTGAAAAAATTACTCCTAAAAATGAAAAGTTGATAGAAAAATGAAAAATCTTTAAAATATAATATCTTATCAATGTTAAAAAAATAATATTTTAAAAGTTATACAACAAAAGGATAAAAATTAATTAAAGTTAGAAATCTAAATATATATATATATATATATATATATATATATATGTATATTTGAAAATTTTGAGACACTTTCATAAGTAAGGTTATTTCCAATTAAACTATGTCTTCTTGATAAAAATCGAAATATCAATAAATAAAAATTTAAAAAATATATTAAAAAAATTGAAAGTTAAACTTAATTACAATAGAGTCATACCATTGAAGAAAAAAAAAATCTAGAAAAAACCTTGTAATCTTATATATAATATATAGATATATATTTTTCTATCTCATAAAAGTTAAAATTTGATTAAATATGATAAAAAAATGATGTGGATGCTAACCTGGGCTGAGGGGTAGATCATTCCTTTCGGTTGATTTTCCCTCGTCCACTTCTTTAGCAAAATCCTTTATCCTGCAAAAGCAAAGCCAAGACAGGGTGGTTCCCCGGACAGCTCCTCCGATGACTAGGTCAGAATAAATTTAGAGCTCAAAATAAAGCGGTAAAAACATGAAAGAGAGTTAAAGTCTACTTACCTGTTTCAAGGATCCTTTATTCTATTTATAGAGTCAAAAAGAAATAGCGTTTATAAAATTTGCTGTGAGATCATGACTCCTAATCCTCGTAGGAAAAGGATTAAGGGCTTAATAATAATAATAATATTAATCCTAATCCTTGTAGGGAAAGGATAAGAGTTTAATAATAATGATAATAAATAATAATTAAAAACTAAGGTAATGACAATTACCATAATGCCCTTTGAAAATAAAATAAGATAAAAGAGATAAGATAATGAATGTTACCATAATACCCTTTAAAAATAAAATACGATAAAAGTGATAAGGTAATGAATATTACCATAATGCCCTTTTAAAAATAAAATAAAACAAGAATGATAAGGTAATGAATATTACCATAATACCCTTTTAAAAATAAAAATAAAAATAAAAGTAAAAAATAGAAATAGAAATAAAGATAAGCAACGATTATTATAATATAATGCCCTTCAAAAATAGTAGTGTTTTTGCAAAAATAAGTTAAACAAAATGAATATGAATTTGTATATATATATATAAATAAAGATGCTAAGACACGTGTGTGTCTTGGATATAGGGACGGTTCGTCTCATTCGAAATATATTGTTGAAAAAGATGAGATCGTTTGTTATATTTGCTTTGTCTTTGTCTATGGCGTGTGTGACTTTTTGCTGTGACTTCGGAATTGTGCCAATTTTTCAACGACCATTTTGAATCTCCAATATCAAGATCAGATCCTTTTTCGGTGAGTGATGCTTTGTGAAAGTTGTTAATTTGGTTTCGTGTTTGTGATCGTCTAAAAGTGTGATCGCCCTGTGTATTTATGCAGATGTTTGTGTTAATATCTTTGAAGAATTTGCAAACTTCTTCGTCTTTGTGGAGCGTCTGATAATGTCTTCTTCTAATACAGGCGCGTGTATCTTTTCTTAAAGTTTTCATTTTAGATCTTGTGTGTTTTGAATTATGGATGGCAAGAGTGGCACGATTTTGATTATTGAGGAATCGTCTGATGGTAAGGGATCATCTATATGTAAGATTTTTGAAAGTGATGCTGAGTCTTTAGGGAGTATGGGATCATCTAAGATAAAATCGGAAATTGGATCGTCTAAAAAGGAAAGGTGATGGGGACGAGGAAAATATGGAAGATCTGCGAGAAAAAGAGCGAGGATTGGACGATGTGCCTGGTGTACACAGTGAGGAAAAAGATGAAAGTGTGGAAAAAAGTGATTCTATTATAGTGTTCCAGACAATGTGCCTATGGATGAAAGGGAGAACAGTTCTCTTGAGAGGGCCGAAGAATGGGTGGTTAGGGATTATAGGGGAGCTTTATCTGACGATGGTGATCGTTTCCCTCCAGAAGAAAAAGAGGAGATTGATTTTCATGGTGTTAGGGTGATGAAAATGGGATATCTTCGAACAAAGAATGGTAGACGATGTGGGGTTGTATATAGATGTCATGGGCAAGAGGTGGTAATTCCATATATAGACGAAGAGAACGAAGATTTGATGAACTTATATGAATCTTTAGGGGATGAAGTTGCACAAATTGAACCAGACCTTGTCCTTAGTGAAGAGAAAGAAAAAGAAAATAGGAGTGACTCAGTATTTGCTAATGGAATATGATTTGGATGAGGAAAATAATATTTGCTAAGGAAAGATTACGAGTTTGACGACGAATATAAGATTATTTATCCTGGTGGTGGAATGAAGGCCAATGACTGTCCAGACGATAGTGTAGTGGTATACATTGCGCAACTAGAGCGGGTTTAAGATTTCCTATACATATGTTATTTGAAGATATTGTAAAATTTTAGCAGATTAATCTTGGGCAAATATTGTCGAATGGAATTAAAGTAATTATAGGTTTTATTAATTTATGTAGAATTAGTAGAGTGGTGATAAGTTTAGATACGTTTAGGCATTTTTTCATGATTCAACAAAGGACGGGATAAAAGAGGGACGAGGATTCTATTTCTTTACTCGTCGTCTAGGTTCAGCTCCTCTGGTTGACCAACCGACAAGTGTTCATGGTTGGAAGAGACAATTTTTTTTTTTTTTTTTTTTTAAGGCATTGTGCATTTCAGGATTTGGGCAGCTATGGAATTATAAGTTTTGTCTAAGTAATGAATTCAAACGATTCGCTGGTGGGGCTCATATGAGTACTGACGTATTGAAGTTAAGTACTTTATGATTTACTCTGGATGTTTATATTAGACTGGCCAGCAGGGTTGTTTGAGGCAGCGGGTTTAGCTGGGGATAGATTTGTAAAGCTTTCTTAGCTAAGTAAGATTGTTGTTTTGAAATATATGTATATGCCTTTTACTTTCTAATTTTCATAGACGATGGGTTTTAACTTATTTGTGATTTTGGTATTTATGCAGGAGCTGAGGCAACCCAAGCAATTGCAAAAGCTTTGCTGGCCAAGAAAAATGAAAGGAAACTGGACAATGGTAACATCATGAAATCACGTTGTAAAAAATTAACAGATCCTCCTCCTAAGGGGAGTTACTCGTTTGATGGCTTATCGTATTATGTTCCAGGACAATTTGCAGAAACGGAGAAGAAAGCAAAAAATGATCAAGGAAAGAAGAGCAATGTGTCAGCTAGAAGCAAGACGGATGGGAATAAAGGCAAGTTTGTTGTGAATGACACATCGTCCCAAAAAGATGGAGTTGCGGAAGTAAGACGTAAGGTGACGGCCAAGAAAGATAGTGGGGCTAGAAAGAATGTGCGAGTCTTGGAAGAGATGATGGGTAAAGAGTTGCCATCGTCTAAGCCAGACAATAAACGAAAATCCAAATCGACAGAGGTTAAATTTCCTAAGGATAAAGGAATTAAATTTGTACCGGAGTGGAATGTAATGACGAAAAGCAAATTGATGAATGCGAAAGATTTCGAGGATTATCTATTACAAGGATGTCTGCCAATTGAATGTGCTGCACTGAAAAAATATGGTATGAGTGACTTCGAAGGTTATTGGTTGAGAAGAAAATGTGAAGTTAGTAATCGGCTTTGTTGATTTTTAAATTATTTAACATTATTGATGTGTTCGCTTGATGTGAACAATCTTCTGTTATTTTTGGTAGAGCTGGTTTGCGGATGCGGTGATGTTCCATCACTATAACCGCATCAAAGAAAGCGAAAAAAGAGATTCTAGCAAGGAAGGGTCTAAAGGCCGATCTAGATGAAGTGTCTTCGTCTAAGATAAAAATGGAGGAAGAGTTGGCTCTGGAAAAAGGGAGAGTAGAATCATTGAAGAAGGAAGTAGATGATATGAAGGCGACTGCAAGTAATTGGGAGGCCAAATATTGGGAAGAGCATGCATGTCGAAGCAAGTGGGAGGAAGCAGCCAAGTTTTTGAAAGAGAAGTATAAGATGAGGAGGAGAACATAAATTTGAGGATGTTCAATTTCTGCCGGGATGCATTTTCAAAATCGGAGCAATGTCACAATATGGTCGATAGGATTAACTTGATGACGATCAGAGATGCGTTCAAATAGGCTACTTCTTGTGTGCGTGCAAAACATCATGAATTTGTTTTCCTAGAGAAATACCAAGTGTATTTTGATGCGAAATTTGACAAGACTTATGTCATGCCTTGGGATGATGGTTGTGATGAAAAGGCATTGCTGAGAATGTTCCCCACTTTGGATAATTCAAACGAAGAAGATGCGGGTGAAGAGACTGTGATGGAAGAGGGTGCGGATGGAAAAAATATTATGTGGCGAATAGCTGATGGGAATACAGAGGAAGATGTTGCAGAAACAAATGATGATGAGGGGATGATTACAGAGTCCTAGGAAAATGTTGAAGGATAGGAGATGATGTAGGTGGACCCATCGGCCATCAATTGATTTTATAATAATTTGTGTATTTTGGATGATCCGACTAAGGGGGAGAAAATGTGATTTTTTTGTTAATTTTGGAACGAGTGAATAGTTTGGATGATGTAACAGATTCTAAAAACATGATCTTGAAAATATAATGTAAGTTTTTTGTGATTTTTATTATTTGTGATTAATAGCTATGTATATGTATAATATATAATATATACGAGTGAAACTAGGATCGTCTAAATGAATATTTTAATCCATAAAGAAAGTGTGAGACGATCTTAAAAAGAAAGAATGTTGCAGCTAAAAATGGGAAATTTTTGACTATAATGTAATATTTGTATGATATGTAGATGATAGAATTGAATCGTCTAAAGCAGATGATAATTTTATTATTATTTAGTAAGAATAGTAATAATAACTAAAATTGAGTTATTATTTCAATGAAAGATAAAAAAGAACAGATGTTTTTAGAAAGTCTGCGAAACGAAAAAATGAAATAAAAAATAAAAAGTAAAAATGCTAAGTTCTGAGAACTGGGATATGATGTCCAGGGGAAAATTTTTTTCAAGTTTTAGGTGTTCCAGATGTGAGCAAGTTCTCTATCGTTCATATCTTGGAGTTTATAACTTCCATTTCCATGATCTGTTTTGATGGTGTATGGTCCTTCCCATGTTTGGTCAATTTTTTAGCTTGGTTCTTACCTGCTAACTTTGTTTTTTCGGAGAACTCGATCTCCTGTTGTCAGAGGTTGGGGCTTGACTCGTTTGTTATGATATTGATGTAGCAAACGTTTGTAATGTACTTCTTTCTATGCAACTCTTTTCCTGATATCGTCTAGCATATGTAGGTTTTTTGGAAGTTTTTGATTGTTAGACGTTTAATCAAAGAAATCTGCTCGCATAGATGGGCAACCAATTTCTACTAGTGTGAGTGCTTAAGTCCCAAAACATAAGTTAAAAAGTGATTCGCCTGTTCTGGCATTAGGTGTAGTATGATAGGACCATAGAACATAAGGTAGTTTATCGACCCATCATCCTTTAGCAGTATCAACTATCTTTTTAATCCTTGAAGGATGATGCGGTTTGTGACTTCGGCGAGGTCATTCGTCTGCAGATGACTCACAGACGAAAAACAATGATCTATGAGGAGTTCTATGCAAAGGGTTTGGAAATCTTTGGATTCAAATTGAGTTTTGTTATCAGTGATAAAGTTTTTTGGAATGCCAAATATTGTGACTATATCATTCCAAAAGAAGTCTCTGGCTTTTTTGGAAGTAATGTCGGCGGTAGGTTTTGCTTCTGCCCATTTTGTAAAGTAATCCACTGCGATGAAAAGGAATTGATGTGCTCCAATAGCTTTTGGGAAAGGTCCGAAATGTCTATCCCTCATTAGTAAAAAAGGGATAGGACAAGATAATGAATGTGATTCGTATGTTGGAAGATGATGAAGGTTGGCGTCCATTTGATATATTTCACACTTTTGGACGAACTGCAAGGCATCTTCTTCCAAAGTAGGTTAAAAATAGTCTGTTCTCATGATTTTCCAGACTAAACTTCAAGCATTGATGTGTGCATCACATATACCTTCATGAATTTCTCGTAGAAAGTAGTTGTCTTCATCTTCAACTAGGCATTTTAGTAGTGGCTAAGAGAAGCCTCTTCTGTATAACTAATGATTTACCATAATGCATCTTGATGCGGAAGATCTGATCTTTTTTGCTGCTTGGCGATAGTCTAGGAGGAGTCCATCTTTGATATATGAGAGAATAAGTGTCATCCAGGTAATTTCTATGCTTAAAGTCATGATGATATCTTCTTCAATGGAGCGTTTTGTCAATGGCTCCAGCCAACAGCCTTGTATGGGGATCTGAATTTTAATTTTGATAAAGCATTGGCTTCTATATTTTGTTGTCGAAGGATGTTTCTACCTTGAGATACTCGAAAGATAATAAGAAACTTTGTACTTTATTCAAGTATTTTTGCATATTTGCTTCTTTAGCTTCGTATGAAGCATTGATTTGTCCAGCGATTATCTAAGAATTAGTCTTTACTATGAGTGAACGAATGTTGAGATTGACAGCAGCACGAAAGGTGGCCAATAAAGCTTCATACTCTGATTCATTGTTTGTGATGGAGAAGTTGTATTTATGTGTAGAAGCAAGATGAATGCCTTGAGTATTCCGTACGATGAATCCCATGCCTTTTGAATGGGTCGAAGAAGATCTATCAATATAAGCAATCTAACATTCTTTTAAATTTGGAATATGAGTATCATTGTGAAGAGTAGATGTCGTTTCAGGATTTGTACATTCTAGAAGAAAATCAGAAAGAGCTAGAGCTCTGATGGCCTTTTAAGGATGGAAAGTAATCGAATATCCGAACAATTCGATGGCCCATTTCATCAAATGACCTAAAGCATCTGGGCTGTATATAACTTGTCTCATGGGGAATGTTTGTATAAATAAGGATGTCATGTCTTTGAAAATATTAAATTAGTTTGCAGGATATGATGATTAACATCAGAGCATGCTTCTCAATAGTTGGGCATCTGAGTTTTGGCCCTTGCAATAAATGACTTAAATAGTATATAGGATGATATGTGTTTTGCTGTGTGACTGAAAGGACAGAACTCAGGACTTCTTCTGAAACAAATAAATGAAGATTTAGTGTTTCATCTTGGTTTGGAGAGACTAGCAATAGTGGGGTGCCCAAATGAGCTTTGAGATCTTCAAAAGTTGTTTAACACTCCTTAGTCCAAAAAATAAGAAGAAGATTTCAAGTTGCAAAGTATCTTGTAAAGAGGAAGAGGTCTTTCACCGGATTTTGCCGAAAATCTATAGAGGGCTGTGATGCAGCCAGTGAGTCTTTGAACATCCTTTACATTTTGAGGGGGTTGCATATCTGGTAAGGCTTTGATTTTGGATGGATTTACTTCGATGCCTTTGTGTGATATCATATATCCAAGAAATTTGCTGGCTTCTATGGCAAAGGAACATTTTTTTGGATTGAGTTTTATGCCATGCGAGCTAATGGTGTTGAAAGTCTCTTGTAGATCGTCTAGAAATATCGACGTTTCTTTGGTTTTGATGAGAATGTGGTCGATGTATGCTTCTACATTTCTTCCTATTTGGGTAGAACACATTCTATTTACCATGTTCTAGAACACTTCTCTTGCATTTTTCAATCTGAATGGCATGCATTTGTAGCAATATAAACCATGAGGGGTCATGAAAGAAGTTTTGTCTTTGTCTTCTTCGGTCATCTGGATCTGATGATATCCTATGTGTGCGTCCAGGAAATATAAGAGAGCATGGCCTTATGTGGCGTCAACTAGTTGATCAATTTTTGGCAATGGAAATGGACGTTTTCGAATGTGTTTTTTTATGGATGTAAAATCAATACACATTCGCCAAGATTCATATGGTTTTGGGACAAGAATTGTGTTGGAAACCCAAGTTGGGAACCGAATATTGCGGATGATGCCAGCATCTAACAAATCTGCAACTTCTTTCTTGATGGCCTCTTGACGATTTGTAGCAAAAAATCTTCTTTTCTGGATGATGGGTTTTATAGATTGTGAAATACCAAGATGATGTTCAACAAAGTGGAGGGGAATGATGTTCAAGTCTCGAGGTAACCAAGCAAAAATGTCTTGGAAATCAGTGAGAATTTGTTTGAGATCTTATTTAAGTTGCGAGGGGAGATGATGCCCTATTTTTAGCACTTTTTCCGCTTGATTTATGACATGGAATTCCTACATTTCAGCGACAGGTTCGATTCTCTCAACTGAGGGTGTATCGAAATTTTTTGTTGTTTTGGAGTGTTCGGCTTGTTTTACCGCAATCAGGAAACAACTTTGTGCTTGTGTAACATCACCTTGAATCGTGTGCAAAATTCCATTGATTTCTATGGGAACTTCATTTCTAAAAGTGCATATGTGAGCTTGCATTTGATTGAGGCTTGGTCTTCCTAAGATGACATTGTACACCGCTAGAGCATCTACTACCAAGAAGTCTACCAATTCAAGAACAAAATTGTATGAGTTTCCCCGCTTAACTGGTACCTGACCTTCTGCGAGTACTATGGCTCTTGTGAAGCCAATGAGGGGAATACGATCACCTTCAATTGAAGATGGTGGAATGTCCATTGCTTTAATAGCTTCTAGATAAATGATGTTGGTTAAACTTCCAGTATCTATCAAGATTCTCTTGACTAGACAATTGGCAATGTTCAAAGAAATAACTAGTGGAACATTAGCATTTATGCTATCTGTGCGTTGGTGCTTCCCTTGGTGTCTATCTTTCTGCGGACGTGATGAAGTGCCCGATATCATGTTAATGACCTTCAAGCGTTTTTCGTCCTTTGTTGATCCCAAACCTATAGGCGTATTCTTGGAAGTGACATTTCCGTACAGCTGCTTCTATGTTTCTTTTTAGAGAGAAACAATCGTTTGTGTGACGGACAATGTCATTGTGATATTTGAAAAATTTTGATTGGTCTCTCTTGTCTTTGGATGCAAACAAAGGTCTTGAAGGGGGAAGAAGATCTAGATCTTTTAATTCTTGCAGAATGACGGACCGACTAACAGTCAAGGGAGTGAGACACTGTAGATCATCTTTAGGAGTGGGGGTGAGATGTGGGAAATATTTGTCTCTAAACTCTGGGTCATTGTGGATGCTTAATTGTCCTCTTGACCGATAATCTATGCGTGATGATAGCCGAAATGTTGAAGTGGGTTGTGATGAGTCTGGGGGAAAAGAGCTTTTCTGTAGACGATCATCAATGGGAGGTGGTTTCTTGAAGTAGGGTTCCTGTGGGGAAGATCTCTTGAAGGTTGGATTGATTTGATTGGGGACATAGTGATGAACTCGATCTTTGTGATTGTTAACACTTTAGGGATTTGCTTTCATCAATTCCTCTTGTTCAAATTGTCTGATCTCCGGTTTTGACTTTTCCAAGTTTCCCCCTTTTACCCATTTATTGATTTTATCCAAAAGGTCTATCATTGTTTGTTGTTGCATGATGTTTAACTTTTTTGAATAGCAGCCTCGATGAAGGCTATTACAAAAAGCTTCGATATAAGTTTCATACGTCAAATTATACACTTGTAAGTTTTCATCATGGAATCGCTTTAAATAATCTTCCAGCGGTTCTCCAGACCTTCGTCTGATATGCAGGAGAAGTGTTCTTGGCTTCTTTAAGATGCCACTACCAACAAAGTGTTGGAGAAATAAATCGCCGAACTAGTCGAAGCAAGCAATGCTCTTTGGTGGTAGAGATGAGAACCAATCTAATGCTCGTCCACCCAGAGAGCTAGCAAAATAGCGGCATAAGAGCTTATCATTGGCAGATTGGGTCATCATTATGGTGGTATAGCGTATGATGTGATCTTCCGGATCAGATGAGCCAACAAATTTATCCATTGAAAGAAGTTTGAAATCTCTAGGTATTGCTGCAGAAAGGTAAGCATCAATGAGAGGATTGGATTTCAAAATGTTCCATGGACGATTGATTGTCAGAGGGGTGTGAAAGGTGGGTGTCAACATATCATGTGAGTCCAGTGTTGGCAACGTTCTGACAATCGGAGGAGTGGGATCTTGTGAGTGAAAGTGCATGGGTTGTGGGTTGAAATCTTCTGATCCTCCAGGGGCATGAGTCTTTCATCGCGTTTTGATGTTGTTGTCTAGGAGAAGAACTGGTTCCTCTTGTGGCTGGAGATTGTGAAGGTTGTCACCGGTCTGCTCGTTGGCATGTCCTTGATCTTCCTTCTACTATCGGGAAGTGATAAAAACCTTAAAGTCATTCATGTGTGAAAGTAGAAAATCCAGATCGTCATCAAAGATGGGGTTGCGCCGAGCGCTGGTGACAGAGTGTGTGGGAGAAACGTCCCATCATTTTCATTTCCCTTGAGAAGATGCAGCCGCTCCGACGGAATAAGTGTTATGATCCCTAGAACGGGCTGGTGGCTCTGTGATAACAAGGAGTTTTAGTGGCATGGATGGAGTTTGTAGAGAAGTGAGGTAGAGAGATCGTCCAAGACGGAGCAGCTGGCGAAGAGGGACGAAAGATGTGATGCCCTAAATTGGAGGGGTGAGTTGCTCATCTGTTGGAGGGCAAAGAGGCATCCATTGTTGTTGAGGGGAGAGGGGTTTCAAGCAAAGAATTTGGTGGGCGCCAATTATGATGTGGATCCTAACTTGGGCTGAGGGTAGATCAGTCTTTTCGGTTGATTTCCTCGTCCGCTTCTTGAGCAAAATCCTTTATCTTGCAAAAGCAAAGCCAAGACGGGGTAGTTCCCTGGACGGCTCCTCCGATGCCTAAGTCAGAATAAATTCAGAGCTCAAAATAAAGCAGTAAAAACTTGAAAGAGAGTTAAAGTCCACTTACCTGTTTCAAAGATCCTTTATTCTATTTATAGAGTCAAAAAGAAATAGCGTTTCTATAAAATTCTGATGTGAGATGATGACTCCTAATCCTCGTAGGAAAAGGATCAAGGGCTTAATAATAATAATAATAATCCTAATCCTTGTAGGAAAAGGATAAGAGTTTAATAATGATAATAAATAATAATTAAAAATTAAGGTAATGATAATTACCATAATGCCTTTTGAAAATAAAATAAGATAAAAGTGATAAGGTAATATTCATTACCATAATGCCCTTTAAAAATAAAATAAGATAAAAGTGATAAGGTAATGAATATTACCAAAGAAATATTAATATAACTTAAAGGGAAAATATTTATATTTTAAATTTAATTGTTGTTTTCTATTAACAAGAAAGATATCTATTTAGAAAATAAAATTATAAATTATAGATATGAAGTTTCCTTTCACATGGAAGGAAGAATAAGAGAAAAAAAAAAAAAAAAAAAGAGATGAATTGTAATATATATATATATATATATATTCACAAATAATAATAAAATTAAGAAATAAAAAATTATAATAAATAAATAAATAAAAATTCAAATTAGTATTACTTCACCTCATCAACAATAATTTAAGGGGAAAGAATAAAAAATATTAAGATAAAAATTAAAAAAAATAATTTTTTAAAAAAATAAAATATATTACATAAAAATCCTAAAAATTACAACTAATAACAATAAGATGATTAAAAGAAAAAAAAAAATTCTAGAAATATTATATGTAATCGTACATAAGATAAGATATATTTTCAAAATTTCTGCCAACTCAAGAAAAAGTTATAAAAGTCTTCCACAATATAATTGATCAATTAGGATTTGAATATTTCGAGGATATTCAATTAATATATAAAGTAGAATTAATTGAAAAAAAAAAAAAAAAAAAATTGTCCTCGTACTATTTTTTGTGACAATTTTAATTTTTTTTATATCAAATTATTAATCAGTCATAAATTAGATTAATTAAAAGTTTTGAAGGTCTTGTTGTTTATTTCATCACTTTCCCGCTCTCAAGTTAATATATTTAAATAAATTTTATATTTTATATTATAAATTAAAAAAAATAAAATTTTAATATGTTTATATTATATATATACTTATATATATTTAATTAATATGCAAATTTATTATATACTCGAAATATCTTTTTGTACATTATAATATTTATATAAAATTTAAAAAATTTTATAATAATTATAATATACACTTAATTATTTATAAAAATAAAATTTATAAAAAAGTAATAAAATAAATCAAACATAATAATAATCTAAAATAAATTAAAATATATATTATAAGAATATTAGATATTCTCATTATCAAATAACATGACTCATTTGTGTTAAAATGGCCGAGAATTGAACCCAAGACTGTACAGTGAGAGGGTAGCATTCTACCACTAGACCACTGGTGCTTCATATTCAAAAAGTTCCAATTGTTTTTTTTTAATGTTTAATTTTATTTTTTTTTCTTTCTTTGCATTTTTTTTCATATAATTTTTTTAAATTATTATTAAATTTTTTGAAAAATTATTTTAATTTCAAAACTTTACTAAATATCTTGTTTCTTTAAAATGATAGATTTATGCATGATTTTATCTTAGATTCATAAATAATCTCCTATATATATGTATTGGTTATGATTTTAATAAAGTATAATTTTTAAATATTTTATATAAGGTGAAAGTTTATTTGAAATAGCAGAAAAAAGTTAAAGATAATAACACAACAAACAATATAATTTTATCAACATACTTATCATTTAATAAATCTTAAATTCGAGTCCATATTGAAAAATATACAAACTCATAATTTATGAAATCGTAAACTTAACGGCGACTAACTAAATTATATCATATTTTCAAAAGGACATGTGCTCTAACATTTAGATAAAAAATATAATATCAATTAGAGAAAAAAATACTTGAATTTTAAACTCAATTTCTACTCTCTTATTTCTTTGTTGTCTCATTTACAAGTGTAGAGAGAGAGAAATACAAATGCCATAAATGAATTTTTCTAAGATTTAATTATATTGAATGAAGCTTGTAAAAGAAAATAACTCATTTTCTCTTTAAAAAAGAGATAATATATTACATCAATTTTTATTTTATTTCTCACATACAATAAAACATAATTTTAATATATATATATAAATTGATATATCATTTTATTAAAAATACAAAAATACTATTTAATTTTATAAAATATCAATAGATATACATAATTTTTTTTTAGAGTAGATTTAAAAAAAAAAAAAAAAAAAAAAAAATTAGTGATAAATAAAAAAATTAATTTCTTTTCAATAAGAAAAAAAAAAAAAATAGAGAGTATTAATTATTTATAATAAATATTTTTTATTTTTGATTTATGATGTCATCGGTCCAATTACACAGGTTCAATTGCGGTCCGACCATTAAACCGTGAACCACTAACTTTTCCGATTCAATCACCGATCTGGTTCTGAAAACATTGATATAAAGTTCTTCTAATTTTTTTTTCATTTACTTAAAATTTAATTACGAGTATTTTTAGGCAAATTGGTGTATCTATTCCCTAAACTATTTTCTATGTATAAATTACGTCCCTATACGTTTGTTTTATATTTTTAGATCTCTAAACTATTATTTTACTTGCACATTACGTTTTTCTGTCTACAATTAGACAATCAACGTTAATTTATTTTTTTTTAATTTTTAAAATGATGGTTGGTATTTCACTTTTTTTTTAATTAATTTTGGAATGTCACCCCTAAATTATTTGAGGACTAAACGTGCAAATTTGACTTTTTTCTCTTTTTAATTCAAAAATAATAAATTTGAACTAAAAAAAAAAAAAAAACTATTCGCAGCAAATATTGTGTGTCAGGTTCATCTTGTATAATCTCAGTCCAAATTAATCGGATACTATCCGAATACCTGACTCTAAAAAAATAAGGAGAAAAAAAAAATGATAAGAAAGCCAAACAAAAAATGATAGAAAGGCCAGTGATGGAAATGTATAGACAGACCATTATGATATGGGCCTAAGAGGAACTTACGGATCCAAATAGATTTTGCGTTTGGGTTGAACAGGTATTAAAATTATTTTTAAAAAAATCGGGTTTTGTCTTTTGTATAATTTTCATTTTTTTTTTTTTTTTAATTTTTTTGATATATCAATACAAAGATCCGATTTTATACTATATTTTTTTTAAAGACATTTTTAATTTTAGTGTGGGTTTGAAATTTATGATTTTTCAAATCATAAATGCAGTTTTTGATCAATTTTATATTAAAAATTAATAAAAGTAATATATATATATATATAAATTATTATTTATTTCATCTTTAAATCACTATTATTTATTAAATTTCACTTTTAATTAATAATATTTATATTTTATTATAATTTATCTATTAAGATCTTATAATTATAATTCATACATTTGTTTTTTTCAATATTATAGGGATGAAATGAAAACTTTATTAACTAAAATGTACTTAAAATTGTTAATGACTATTAAATTTTAATTTTAGAATCAAATTAGAAATTTTTTTTTTTTTTTTTTTTCGTTTTATACAAAATTTAATCACATATGTTTGTAAGAAAATAATAATAATACTAATATAACATGTCAGCTTGATTTTATAAAATCAATAAATATGAAAAGTTGAAATTTTCATGAAACCACAAGTTAGGAAAAAAAAAAAAAAAAACCTCCCTTTTTCGTGTCGTGGGGGAAGATAGTAGGGTGATAAAGGATCGACTAATAACGTGAAAAAAGATGAAAATGACAAACGAACCTCCCACCTAATTTCCGTTTCTCCCTTAATCATAAAGTTTTGGGAGTTTGGATTCGACTTATAAAAAATAAAACATGTTTTATATTTAGCTATTTATTTTTAATAAAAACATAATAATCACTGTTGATAATGAATAACTTAATGATTCTCATAAATTCCTTTACTAATTTTAAAACTAAAAACTACCATAAAATATTTTTTTGGAAAATTGGCTGGTTCAGTCCTATAACTATTTTTGTTAATTAACTAAAGTCCAAAATCTTTATTTTTAACCTGATAAGTCTTATATCTTTTTACGAGCAACTTATTAAGTCCTTTCGACCAAAAATTTAGGGTGTTTTTGGACTAACTTTTATTTCTAGTTGAGTGAGTTTATTTCAAAATAAGTTGAGCCTTTTTGTTTAGACTAGAGCTGAATTTTTTTATTTTTTTTTGTCTCCCAACTTGCTATCAAAGAGCCCCACACTTTCCAATTTCTCTCTTGCAAGAATGGATCCCACACTAATTTTGCACCTCATTTACTAGACAACTTTTTCACTCTCAAAAAGTAACTTCTCTTTTTCTGTAACAAAATTCACTCAATTTAAAATAAACTCACTCAATTTAAAACAACTCACTCAACTAGAAATAAAAGTTAGTTCAAACACACCCTTAAGTTTTTCGATCAAAATTTATCACGTGTCGGGTTCTGATGATGATGATCCTAATAAGAAAGTAATGACGATAGTGTTGACGCCTTTTGAAAGGAATAAATTACACAATAAGTATTCACAATGCTACATAACTCAAAATTCACTGAGGTTTAACTTCTCATTATCTACGATGGCCTAGCCATTCTCTCCGCTTTTCAGTTTGGAGAGAAATAGAAAGAAGAACAGTATTTGGACTGTTTTGCCCCCTTGAAAAATAATCACATTTCTGATACGTGATGAATTTTGATCGAAAAGTTTAAATTTTTGGCCAAAAAGACTTAATAGGTTACTCATAAAAGATATAAGATTTAGGAGGTTAAAAATAAAGATTTTAGACTTTAATTAATTAACAAAAATAATTACAGAACTGAATCAACCAATTTTCTAAAAAAAATAGCTAGGAAAATTTTTCGGTTTAGTCCTCTAACTATTTTCATTAATTAATATAAGTCCACAATCTTTTTTTTTTTTAACCTGTTAAGTCCTACATCTTTTTACGAGCAGCCTATTAAGTCCTTTCGGCCAAAATTCATCACATGCAAAAAACGTGATGATTTTTTAAGGGCAAAATCGTCTTCTTAAGTATTATAAAGCTGTGAACTTAAACTAATTGCAGGGTCTTATAAAGTTATTTTTTTTTGTATGAAGAGGACGATTTTACAATTAATCTAAGTTCACAGCTTTATAATATTCAAGAAGACGATTTTACCCTTAAAAAATCATTATGTGTCTGGCAATTTTGGCTAAAAAATTCAATTTTTTGGCCGAAAAGACTTAATAGACTATTTGTAAAAAAATGTAAGACTTAACAAGTTAAAATAAAAAGATTATAAACTTATATTAATTAATAAAAATAGTTAGAAGACTTAACTTGCCAATTTTTCAAAACAGCTACTTAACTTTCCTACTCAAGGTTTTAATTCCAAGGAATTTTTTTTTTTTTTTTTAAAATAATTACAAGAAAGGAAAAAAAAAAAAAAAAAAATCTTGACATCATTTCCAATTAATAACCAAAGGTAAAATTTTGACAAGGCTTTTGATTCTTGTTTCCATTTGGTTTTAGGTTTTAATCATGGAATTTAATAACCTCTCGAATTTCAAAAGCCAAGCATGACAAAGCACTACCTTAATTAACCTCATATATATATATATATATATATATATTTGTTTGTATTTTCTTAGGTTTCACATCACAAACCATGAAATCAAACAAAAGAAAGATAGAGAGATTCTCTCTCCCCCTTTACCTCGCATGCAAATGAACACCACAATTTTCTACGAAATAATAATAATAATGCAAACATAGTGGTCCCTTTTTTCCTTTTCTTAACCCTATTATTTATTGTCATCAAATTTATACAGGAAAAAAAAAAAAAACAAAAACAAAAAAGGAATCGAAAGATATATGCAAAAGTTAATGCTAATAAATAATAATAATAATAAAAGATACTACTTGTACATCACTTTCTTCTTACAACATAAATGCGTGCATGCGACATAACAACATGGACATAAAGACAAACACCCTCCAAAAAACAAAACATATTGCAACGTCTATTATCCATCCCATGCATACAATACAAATACAAATACAAGTACAATACATCATAATCGATTCCATAAGAGAGAGAGAGAGAGAGAGGGTCTCCCTCCGTCCCTTCCCCTCTCTATATATATGTGTGTGTGAACACACCATACCAACAAAACTAGCAAGCAAGTCCAGCCTCTTTCTTACATATATATATATGTGTGTGTGTGTGTGTGTGTGAGATTTTCATCAAATGGAAAAATACATGATTTTCTGTGTGTGGTCCTTTTCGAGGATCAAATCAATAATGGTTAAAGAGCACTTGATGAACCAACAGTGACCACAGCAATTCCCCATCTCTCAGAATATCATATCAGATAAGATTAGTAAAGGAAAGGCAAGGGGGGCAAGAAACCCCCCCAATAAATAATAAAATTGAAAAACAAAAGGGGAGCGAGCAACAAAGAAAGTGAAGGTTGGGACCCAAGTCCTCACCCACCAGGCGTGCAATCTAACTTTCTTGGGGGGGCAGCAGCATTCCATCAAATGAGTGAGAGACCCTCTCCTTTTTCTTCACATTCACACACACCTCTTACTATATTACCATGCGGGGAAATGAAAGGGAATTTTTGGCAATTTAAGTACCCAATGTATATACATACATATATATATATATACCTTTTCTCTCTTATGCTTCAAGATACGAACTCATGATTCTCCAACCTTTATCTATCTAATCTCCTCCATTGGTATGACAGAGACTCCAAACACAGATTTCGAAAAACCAAAAGAATTCATCCGTTTCAACTCAATCATTGTAAAGAAGAATTGAGAATTGATGAGTGGTGGTGGTGGTGGTTCAAGCTTGTATCAAAACCTCCTCCTCCCCCTACCTCCCTCTCAGGGGGGTTTGGTTTCCACTGCTGTATTCGTCACTTGAAACAATATCCAAACATCTTATCTTTGTATTGTACTCCCCAACCCCACACACAAAACTGGATTTTGAAGTATGATGTTTTCTTATTCTCCACACTCATCGAACAAACCTCCTTCAATGGGAACTACCACTACTACTGCTACTGGAGTACACTACTTACACATCAGGAACACCAGCATTACTACTACTCAGTACTATTAATACTTAAAAGCTAATGGTACCAACCCAATAAGGCAATAAGTCTCTCTAAAGTGTTGCATCCTCGAGCCCTAAAGCCTTGGCTTTGACTTTCAGACACTTCAAGTAATGGATTGCTTCGTCAATAACAACCATAGCATCCTTTCCTTTCCCACCAGGGATTATGCTCTGCAGTATGCTTACTGTCTCGCGTATTTTCTCTTTCCTTGTCCTCTTTTTCCCGGATAGAGAATTTGCTTCTTCGGAAACATGGTTATCATCAAAAAAATTGCCACAACTAGATTCAGCATCGTCCTCCAAACCAGATATTTTAATCACCTCCTTCGAGCTTCCATCCTTAATGGGAGATGATGGCATGTCACCACCTTCGTCTAACAGTTTTCGCCTCTTAGTTGGACCAAAAGAACTGGCCACTTCTTCTTCCCCTTCTTCCACCGACTGATGCATACCATGGTCAGTCATAGTACTAGGAGAATGTCCTGTGCTTGTTACTTCATCATCGTCTGAATAATCAGTATATTCATCAGAGTAAAGCAAAGCATTCAGTTCTTCAGTGTCTTCACGCATCTCACTATCTTCATCTCTCTGATTTTCTTCATTGGGCTCATAACCAAGGAAAGAGGAAAATAAAGAAGTCTTCTCCCTTTTGATCCCTATATCTTCATTGAACAGATCATACGGAGCAGGCGGTTTTGGATTGGTAGAAGTCAGGCAAGGGACTGGAGTTCCAAGTCCAGAACTGTAGATTAAAGTAGTTTGATCACCAGATTGATCAAACACGAGAAACTTCTTTTGCATACATCCAGTGCCTGTATTAGGACTTCCGACTCCTCCACAATTGTCAGTACTTCCAAAAGGAGTCTTCTCTTTCAACACAGAGTTGACCAGAGGAACAAAAGCCTGCCGAAAACGTGGCAGACAGTAGAACCAGTTGCGAGGTTCGGCCACTTGGTTAGCCCTGTTGGACTGAGGCAGCCCAGAAAATACAAATGCAGGAAAAGTCCCATTGGTAGGAACCTCATTTGTGTAGGGGGGGTTCATACAAGCAGGTGTAAAACACTGCTTCCCTATACCGAGTGGATCACTCAAGGAATTAAGGCAGCTTGACTGCCGATTTGAATGCTGCTGGTAATGAAACCAGGACTCGAAATCCTTTTCCATTCAACCGCAACAATCACCTATCAAGAAAAAACAGGGCAAAAAAAAAAAAAAAGACAGACCAATGAGAAACTCTCAACTTAGAACAACTTTTATTTGAAAGATTGAAAACAAAAAACATAAAATATCCAAGGAACATACCAGTTTAACAACTACTGCCGAACAAAATGGCTGATTACTCTCTGTTCTGATTGATAAATGACGGAAAAGTTTAAAAAAAAAAAAAAAAAGAAGATCCTGCTTAACTTGAACAAAGTGGGAAAGGAAATTAATCTACGTGACAGGCTTGAGGAGATGACGGAAATATTCAGCCTGAAATAATACATCCAAGAAAAAGAATTAGATTCTCCAACGACAAAGATAGGAGGCATCTTCAAAAGGGATAGTAACAATAATAAATGTAAAAATTTCTAGATGCAAAAGTAAAGGAAGTCTCCACTGACCTGGCAATCTTGGAGAGGTTGAAAGCAAGCTATAACTTTAACTATTACGGTGGCAAACCCAGCAATTCCATTTTCATGTTTCAATGCCCGAAATCTTGTTTGACTAGCCGCTTGGCACACCATAACTACTAGCTCCCTTACCCTTTTTCACCCAGACAACACCCAATCTTTCAATAGAGGATGATAAGACACCCAAAAGAAAAACTTGCACAATTACCTTTGGCCTTCAAAGAAAGATGATATCTTTCAACAGAAATGGATGAGAAAATCCAACAGGTAAGGGATCTTCAGTTCCAGAGTAAAAGAACAAAAATGAAATGAGCGCCTAAAACCTAATGCTAACTCCAAAGGCAGGCCCAAAAGAAAAAACAAAAACCCAAGGATCGGAGGAAGAGAGATTCAGCTAATCCTGCGGACGTAGCAGGGAATGACAACAAAGCGAGTGGATCCCATGGAATGGCGACAGTGAGGTTGTTAAGAAGGGTATGAATGAATGAAGAGATACTACAAAAAGAAGGAAGGGGGCTTAGATATGATCAACGAATTAAGTTGCTTTACAGAATCACACGGCAATACAAGTTCAAAGAGATGACTTTCCTATACACATCAACTGAAAGACTATACCACCGCATGCTGTCCTTTCACTACGTTTGATTTCGCCACGGCTGTTACTCTTTACTCTTCAATACAATATATCCAATGACCCTGTTCATGATTTTAGACAAAAATCAGCCAAACATTAACAACAACGAAGTAAAACTACTTTCTTCTTCATAGTAAATTAGGGTTTTAGAAATCTTGAATAAAACTACTTTTGCTAGACACTCATAAACTAGCTAAAATATAACACACAACTTTCGTCATTGCTGCTTAAAAGATGAAATCTTTGAAATCCCATCTACTACTGGAAGAGGAACATAAATTTCTCCATAAAATTAATATTACATCACTAGTTCGTTTGCTTCAGATGGACGGATTGGGAACATTGCAGCCAACAATTTCCAAAACTTATTTACATAAACATAGATGAGAGAAAAAAAAAAGGAAAAAAAAGCCATAAAATACATGGCTCATTTTCGAAGGACATGACCATTAATGAAACTACACCAGACACAATAATCCTCTAAAAGCATCCAAAAAATAAAAATAAAAAGTGTAAAGAAATCAAGAAAACAGATTTGAGCTACAAAACTTACAGTGAGAAAAATCCAAAACCCAAAAAACCAAGATCCAAATTGCTTATCCTTTGAGAGTCGTAGCACAGAAGAAAGCAGAACCTCAAATTAAACCCCAGAAGCAAGAAAGAAAAGAACCTCAAAAAGGCAGAGCAAAGAGCAAAGAGGAACACCAAACAACAGGTTTGCAAGAGATGGATAGATAGATAGAGAGAGAGAGTACAGAGTCAAATGTGAGGAGTGCACGGAGGGAGAGACTATATAGACAAAATAATTGACATGGGAGATGTTCTCTTATGGTGCGTGTTAATTGCTTCCTTCATACGTGTGAACCGCACGCTCGGCTTTGGTGCTTGTATTATTAGTGTACAATCATTTATTTCAAAATTATTATTATTATTATTATCGATTAATACTTTTATAATTACTATTCATTAATTTTATTTTAATTTTTTCCATTTTATAGTACCTCATTTCTTAATTATTGGCAAATTATTTTTGAAATTTTCTTTGATAAATAATTTATAATTTATAAATAAATATGATTTATAAATTGAATAAGAATAAAATAGTAATAAATTTAGGCACAAATTTTGAACCCCACCCCCCAACACGGCTACGGAGTTGAAAATTGTAATCAACCGTGGCAACTGTAAATTAGAAAACAAAAAATAATAATAATAAATAAAAGAGAAAAGGTAAAAAGAAGAAATAGAAGAACACGCCTAGAAATTATGGCTTTAATGTGGTGGAGTAATTGCAAACGAGACTTCGTGGGGTGGGGCTATGAGGAAGGGCGTGGGTGGACCCGAGGGGTGGTTGTATTATGATTCCCTTAAATGGGGCATTGGGTGGGGTTGAGTTTGTTGACTACGCCCTATGGTAATGGTATGGTTCCGTTTCGTTTGGTTAAGTTAAGTAAGTCATGACTGTTTTTTGTTTTTAATCTTCCTCCATTTTTTCATTCCAATTACCAATTTGCCCTTGTAAAATCATGTCATTTAATTATTAATTTTCTTTCTTTTTTTTTTTTTTTGGATTTAATTTCTTTTCATGTATGGGACATTATTGTCCTTTTCATTGAAATTAAATAACAACATTATTGTCCTTTTAATTTGTATCCATGTCTTTTAGCGTCTATTGAAAATAAGTCATATATTCTTTCTTTAAATATATATATATATATATATATATATATATAATTTTTAGTAATTCCAAGTGGAAAAAATAATATTAAAGAAAAAAGTTAAATTCATATTTTTTCCTTTTTTTTTTTTTTTTGCAATGTTTTAAATTATGACAAATAGATACAATTTAGTCACTATATATCATTTTAATTATTATAAATTTAAATCACATATAAAATAAAAATAATAATTATTCCAAGATAATAAGATATAATTAAATTGGTAACAGTTAGTCAAAAAGACTTAATTCAATTAATAACAACTTCATTTAGGTCATGAGTTCGAGGTACATTAAAGGTAAAAGTACCTCAAAAAAAAATTGATAACAAATACACTTAAAATTTAAAAAGTAATGTTTTCAAATCACGTTGAAAAGCTTCAAAATTTAAAAAAAAAAAAAAAATTAAGAAAAATATTTCAAGATAATACAAAAGTGTGAATGCATGATATATATATATATTATGAATATGTATATTTATATAAGGTCCCATTAGTGGTTTTAATTTGATGATTTTTTTTCTATATTTGAAGGGAACTCTATATATAGATACCTAAATACTTACTCTTTATCTACTCAAATACTTAAATCAAAGGCACTGAACAACAACAATATGAAATGAGCTGTTCATCATCTTCTTCTTCTTTTTGTTGCCAATCATTTTATTTCAATATTGTTAGTATTTTTGGAGTATTAGGTCTGTCTAACCAAATCCCTATGACCAAATTCTTAGGAGTCAATTTGATGAATGATATGAGATTAGTTAATTAATTAATGTGGTTTTCTGTTCCAAGTATTATCATAGAATTATTTGGTTACCTAATTAGGTTGTCCAATTGTCCATTAATTTTTCTATATTAAAACATTCATGGCCATGTTCTTTCTCCTTGCAACCTTTTTATTTACTATATATATATATATATATCTTATTAACCGTTAATTTCTAGATTTTAATTGGATCATGCATTGCAAGTGTGAGTGTGTTTGTTCATGTTATTCAAAGAAGTAAGGAAGAATTCAAAATGAAAAATGATCAAAGTGAAACAAAGAGAGAGAGAGAGAAAGGGGGGGTTTGGTATCCTATGTTAAGACATATGAACACTGTAATGATTTAAAGATTGACCGTTCAAACTAAGAATCATACAAACACAGTGTGGCCCCAAGAACCAGCTATGGTACATGATATCTAAATATTCACCCCGCACCACACCTGACAGAGAACACAACACACAGTCCTCATCCCTCTCTTTCCCCCCTGCAGCTAGCTGAGTTATATCTATTTATCCATCCATCATCAACATGTACACAACCCCGTCCACCACCACCACCCCCTTTCTACCTTCTTTAGTCGTCTCTTTTAGACTGGATCTTTAAAAAAAAAAAAAAAAATTTAAAAAGAAAGATAAAGAATGCCCACAGCAGCCCCCCCACTCTCCCATCACACAAAGAGTACAATAATACTTTTCATTGATGTGATCTATGGCCTTGTTTTGAACCATCAATGGATGCCCTGAAACCAGGGAAAGAGGATAAAAGATTAAAGAGAGAGAGAGAGAGCGATTAACCATATTTAACTCACACTCAAAAGAATAATTATTGATTCACACATATATATATACACATCATGGGAGACATATATATACTTTTATTATATATATATATATATATATATATATATATATGTATTCATTTATTTATTTATAGTGAATAAAACTCTTACCTTTGCTTTGAATCATAATATGGACGAGTTTCTTTATCTGGTTAATACGCAGTTTTTGTGGGAAAAAATATACATATATATAACATCAGTATCGATTTATATTTTTACTCGAAAATTTACATATATATATATATATTCTCTGAAATGCATGCATGGCGTCTCGAATCAAATTTGACGTATTCGCTTACCTTGCTTATAACTAAACTGGAAAGAAATTAAGGGAGAATAGATTCCATCCATCCGTTAAACCCTTTGTTTTATTTTAACGTAGTAGGTAATCATACGAAAACGATAGTCAAATATGAACCTTGACTATTCCCTGCCCCCCTTCCCCTCTTCTTAATTATACAAATCAAACATGTCATACATAACAGATACTATTCTTGATACTATTTATTTATTTATTTATTTTATAAATAAATTAAGTTTTATCTCACATAATCTAGATTTAGTAGTTAGTAGATTCCGAAGAGTGAGTAAGAAATACTGTTTTAATGACAACAACAGTTAAGAAAAACAAGACAAGCAGACACAATATATTATAGCTCAATCTGTACTTTGCATCATACTCAAATATCATAAGTTTGAATTATATTAAAGTAAAAATTTCAAAATTATATATATATATACATTAGAAAAAAAAAAAAAAAAATTAGTTTGACAAATAATTCATCGATCAAAAACTAACCAACTTAATGAGACACACCCACTTGCTAGCTATCATATATATATATTATATTAAGGTTTTGAATATAAAATATGGGAAATAGTTAATTTTAAATAATAAGTGGGTAATGAGACCATGTTTGGCACTAAATAAAATAATTGGAAGACCATGATAGTATGATCACCTGAAAAGAAATCTTGTTCACAGATAAAGAAAGATCTTGTTAAGAGAGGAGAGAGATATATATACATACATACATACATACATATATATATATATATATATACATACACATAGGGGCAGGAATTAATAGTTTTAATTAATTTCTTCAAAGCTTTGTTGTTCAAAAACTGTGGATAATAATAAGCATACTTTCATGCCCTATTGTTTGGAGTGGAGGGAACAATAAACACACGCCCAATCAAGTTCTTTTTCTTCTTACAAATCCCATTGGGTCTTCCTTTTTGGTGGCACCCCAAACAAACAATTCTCTGTATTTATAGATGAGATGTAAAGTAAAGGATTCCCTCAAAGCATGTCTTGGATCGTTTTGTTTTGTTTTTTTTTTTAATTAATCCACACTATGCTTTAATTTGTTCTTGCGTATCTTTTAGATATTGATTCAATATAATATATATATATATATATATATATATATATATATATTGCTCTCTCTCTTTCTTTTTTTTTTTTTAAATTTATTTTGTTTAAACTAATCGTATTGAATTTGTATTTTTAAAAAGAGAAAAAGAAAATTAGTGTATAAATTTGTCTCTAATTTTTAAGTTATTGGTGCAATTAGATTTTTGTTTTAATTTTATTTAATAGGTTTTCGATCGATGTATAATGGACAGGTATATTTGATCTATTTTTTTATAACAATTATTTTTTACCTCTCCAAAAAAATAAATTTTATAAAAAAATATATACTTAAATATACATATCGTTATACATTAAGAACTACCTTTAAAAAAAAAAAAAAAAAAAAAAAGGAGCGGGACAAAGTTCATCAGCTTTTAAAAAAAAAACATGGATAAATTCAATGGTAGCACTCTCGCTTATTTATAATTTGAGAGGTCATAAGTTCGAGATATGTCAGAGGTAAAAGTCCTCAAAATTTCAAATATATATATATATATATATATATGTATATGTGTGTGTATAATACGTGTCAAGCAGTGGTAGAACTTTGTAGTGATCATGGATTGACCACTAACTAGTTGAGGTAAATATGTGATTTTGTGCTCGAGAAGAGCATATAAATTTATATATATATATTCGAAGTTTTCAAAAATAGTTTAATATGGTAAGTTTTATATATAAAGCTTAGAAACTTTGCCTTTTGGTGTCCCTTTTTTTTTTTTCCTGAAAAATTGTAGACAAATATACATAAATTTTGCCAAAAAAAAACGGGGGAGGGGTTTGTTTTAATTTTGCTTAATAAGGCAGTCCAATTATTTGCACTTTATTTTTATTTTTTCCAATGAAAATTATGTATAGAAATGGAATAAAGGGTCTGGAGATATGAATATGATAAACAAAGGTAGTGTAGGTCAAAGGTTCAATCTTTATGTATCATGACTCATGATCAGATTTGTCAATTTCATTATAAAACCCGCATTGCGTAATTTTACTGCTAAAATTCGCATTTTTAAAATACGTCTTATGCATTAAAAGAATTATTACAAAAATAATGATTGATATATTGATCAGTACAATTTTTTTTTTTTTTTTTTGTTTTAGAGATAATTAGTCTATATCAATATATTTAAGAAATTTTATAAATTTTTTTTTTCAAAAGAAGAAAAAAGATAAAAAATTAAGTTATTACTGATTGAATTTCAAGTTATTTAATGTATCTGAAAGATAGTAATTAAGACGGAATCATTTGTTTAGTACCCTCCAAAGATTCATTTTTGTAGAAATTTAAGTTTATAAAACGAGGTTAAATTTATAACATTTATCCAGACAAGATGGAGAAGAAGCAAAAAAAAATAAAATAAAACAAAAAGAATTGCAAAGATTTTAATTGTGGAGGGAGCATGAAGAAGAAAAAGGAAAATTAATGTGAGGGTATAGTGGTTGGGGGGGGGGGGGGGGGGGGGGTGGGGGACGTTTGAGATCGGAGGAAG
>JAXGGT010000004.1:7738881-7826162 GCA_035583425.1 Marsdenia floribunda | reverse complement strand
CCCCCCCCCCCCCCCCCGGGGGCGACATAAAACCATGGAGCCATTTGGTTGTGGATTCTCCAACAAAAACAACCACGCTTGGAAAGCAAAACAAATACCCTCTCCCACCACACTCAAAAGATTACCTTCTTCTTACTGTTGTGCTTTTTTAAAAAAAATAAAAAATAAATAATAAATAATACCCACAAACCAATACGCCCACACACACCAAACCAAAAAAAAAAAAAAAAGAACACCGCAAAAGGAGGGGAATCCATGCCTTCTCACCCGCAATTCTTTTATCTTTCTTGTCACCCACTTTCTTAGACTTTTAATCCACCATTACACTTTATTATCATTTTATTTTGTTTCCCCAATATTATATATAGATACACCATTTACATATAATATATATAGAGAGAGAGAGATAGGGAGGGAGGCTCCCTGTCTCTCTCTCTTCTCTCTCTCTCACACGTAAAAGAAACAAAAGAAAAAGGGTCCATTTTCCATTAGATTAAAAAGTGTCAACTCTCCCTCCACCACCTAGATCTAGATATACACTCATATATAAATAAATAACCATATATATATATATATATATATATATATATATATATATATATATATGTTTGTGTGTGTGTGTGTAGAAAGACAGAGAGAGAGAGAGATAGAGACTCTCCTCGTTAATTTCTCCTTAATAAAGCTTAATTAATAAGGGGAGTAGCTTTAGGGTTAGTGTTAGGTTTGAAATACCATCATCAAACACGTGTGATGGACATGGTTATGACGCCACGGCGAGATTTTAGAATCTGCCGGTGAGAAATTTGAGGCCTCGCTGCTGACATGCATGAAAAGGATACACATTTTTCTTTCTAATTAATTCTTCATTCGTCAAATAACTACATTTATTTTAATTTTTAATTTTTTTTAAATAATTACAAAATACTTTAATTTTAATATTTTATAGAAAATGTAAATATTAATTTATTTAATGACAAATTATAAAAATTATAAAAATTTAACAATTTATTAATTCAAGTATTTTATCTTTTAAATTTTGGAAATATATATATATTTTATTTAAATTAAGCTCAAAGGCATATATGGTTTGAACATCAATAATCTAGCTTGGAGCTGGTTGTTGCATGCACGTTTCCCTGTGAGTTCCTTGGCTTGCAAGAAAACTCAAAACCTTTTCCAGCTCCTAATATTCTTTTCTTTGAAGGGATCGTTCAACGAGTGGTTATAAAAGTGAGATTGATTTTGAGTGTTTAGATTTTCCAGAACTCCCTTTCACTCTTCTGATCTTCGTTTCGAAATCCTTCCACTTTTTGCCTAAATGGGAAGAACATTATATACATATATGTACATATATATATATATATATATATGAGGAAAGTCTCTTTCTGAAAACCAGCAACGTAGCAAATGGAACAAGGATAAAAGAGTGGATCGTCGTGGTATACGTAGCTAGCTCCATTTGACATTATAAATTATCTAATTAAAATAATCTATATATATATATATATAGTTTCTAGAAATCAGAAACTAGAAAATTGTTTCTCCATGTCAACCCAAGAAAGTTGGACTTTCAACACAACAGGCACTTTGGTGGAATTTGTGATATATATGATGCCAATATATATACTCCCACTCCAAGTCAATACATACATATATATATATTTCTTTTTCCTTCTATATACCTTAAAGGAAGAAAAGAGAAGTGCCCTCTCTCTCTCTCTCAATATATATATATATATATATACTTTCTCTCACTAGTCACATATATATATATATAAAAAAAAAACATTATTTAAGAAATATATATTAAAATTAATATATTTTTTTAATTGAAATGACTAAAATATATTATTTAATTTTACCTTTTTTAAATAAAAATAATTAATAAGTATGAGTGATGATCTCTGCTAATTAATACATCTTAATTTTCTAATGTGATGAGTTAAAAAAGAAACAGAGAGGAAGTGGTGATCTCTGTTAGCTAGCACTTCAACATCTTTTGCTTGATAGCTGAAATTGCATCAAGAGGAAAATATATATATATAAAAAAAAAAAGGATAATGCTTTATCTTTTTCAATTATTTATAAATTCAAAAGGGTGTAAGTCAAAAGAACGTAATATTTCCACTAAAATCGTCCGCATGCACGGTCCATAATCAAATGCTTTCTCAATTATTATTATTATTATTGTTTTCCCTTTGACGCATCACATTTTTAATTTTAACCTATTTATTAAAATCTATAATGAAATATAGCATATATATATATATATATATATATGTACACACACTAATTAAATTAACTCCATTTCTAAAAATTAAAAACAACAAATGCAATTATTTTGATAAAATGATAAAAACAATAACAATTAAGAAATGTAAATTAAATAAAAGAATACTTTTTTTTTAGAAAAAAAAAAATCTCATTTTTTTGCTAATTCGACACCCACTCTTTATACATAGTAATCTTCTAAAAGAAAATTTTTGTTCTGATGGCATCACGATAATTCTTATAACTTTTTTGAATTTTTTAGTCTTTTTACTTAATAACGGTTTATATTTTATGACTTTTTTTTTTTTTTTTTTTTTGTATTTTGTACCTTTTGCGTTAATTTTATTATTATTATTATTAGTATTATTTTATTTTAAATAAAAATTTGATAAATAAATTTCTATATATTTTCTTTTTCATTCTCATAGTATTTTAGTCATATTTATTCAAGCATATCTACAAGTTGTAATTTTGATATTTTATTTATTTATTTTTGTAATTTTATTTATAAGACTTTTTGTCTTCTTCATTTTTTGTTTTGGTATTAAAATAAATAATATATCCCGATCGGATACTAATTCTCGAAATACTTCACTACAGCGTGATTTCTTTTCAGAATCGCAAAAAAACTCCTCCACTTCACTGCCGTCGTCGTCATCTTCATGATCGTGAACTTTGATCCGCCTTTCAAAAAAATCACCCATAAGAAGCAATAAGATAAAAATCACTAGAGCTTTCTCCGTCTTTTCCTATTTTTGGGTTAGGAGTGAAATATAGTTCTACAGTGGAGAAATTGAAATGTCATTCCTGCCTAAGGTTCTAATTATTTACATTATTCTATCTTTAGGCATCTATTTTTAGGTTCTATCTGAGGTTTTGATAAATAGCATTGTTTTGTCTTCTTCTTTAGTTATTATGCATTTTTCTGTCTTCTTCTTCTTCTTTTATATAAGACATATCTTCTTTTTTTATATATAGATTTATCTATATATCTTCCATTTTTTTTTATTCATTTTACAGTTATTTCATCTTCCTCTTTTTATTCAATTCATTATTTAATTTACAAAATGCATAGATCATCTATATGGTTATTCATTCTTATCTACATTTTTTAAAAATTTAATTACTCTTTTCTCTGTTTATCTTCTCATTAATAAACCTTAGTCTTTTCAAGTTTTATGTAGTATCAGTTACGTATTTTGTTATTTGTTATTCTAATGCAATTGATCTTTTTTTTTTTCTACAAGAATTGTTGCTCTTTCAATTGCAAGAAATCTAATTATTTATAACCTAGTAAGCCTTCCTTTTAAAAGCAATTTTTTTAATAATAGTTCATTATTATTGTTCTTAACTTGTTTGATTTAATCTTCCTCTAACCTATTTTCCCTATTCTACTTTATGATTTTCTCTCTTTCTTCATCTTTTGCTCTTTAACCAATTTATTGTTTGATTTTTTTTTTTTCTTTAATCTAAAGATGATATAGTATTATGTATTTAAATTTAATTTATTAATCTATACACTTGTAGTTTTTTTTTTAATGGAATTTTTTTTCTCAACCTTTTTCTTTTTATATTTTTTCTTTAATTATTCAATTTATATAAGTTCTCAATATGTTTTGTTTCTCTTCCAATAGTTTTTGTTTTGTTTTGTTTTGTTTTGTTTTTTTATTAGAGAAAATTTCATTCAATAATTAGATAAATATACATAATTAATATAAAAATTAAAATTTTATAGATATATCTATTTTATATAAAATAAGATTACAAAGCTTCTTTCTAAAAGCAATTTTTTTAGTAGTATTTTTTTTTTTAACTTTTTGGATTTAACATTTTTTTTCTATTTTATCTTTATTTTTCTAAGTTTATCTATTTTTATGACTTTTTATAATTTATTAATTTTTATATTAAGTATCATATATATATATATATATATATATATATATGATTTATATTAGATGTATTAATAATTTTTTTATTCTTATATATATATCTATATTTATTCTTTCTCTACTTTTCCTCTTTCATCCATGATATTTAAGTTTTATTTTTCTGAAGAAAAAAAAAAGTGTTTTGGAAATTATTTTATTATTTTTTTGGCAAATTGGCATAAATAGTCCCAAAACTATGACCATTTGGTGACATTGGTTCTTGAATTAATTTTTTGGTGACATTGGTCCTTGAACTATGTTGAATTGTGTGACATTAATTGGTCCCTGAATTAATTTTTTTTGTGACATAGGACCCTGAACTATGTTGAATTGTGTGACATTAGTCCTTTTAGTTAAATTTTTCTGTTAAGAAGAAGTCCATTTTCTTTCCTTTTTTTTTTTTTTTTTATTTTTCAAGTAAAAATACCACAATGCCCCTAAGCAATTTTTTTTTAAAAAAAAACTTAAACAATAACTTAACAAAAAAAATTAACTAAAAGGACTAATGTCACACAATTTAACATAGTTCAGGGACCAATGTCACAAAAAAATTAATTCAGGAACCAATGTCACACAATTCAACATAGTTCAAGGACCAGTGTTACCAAAAAATTAATTCGGGGACCAATGTCACCAAATGGCCATAGTTTGGTGACTATTTATGCCAATTTGCCTTTTTTTTTTTAAGCTTTCTTCATCCCTTTTCTCTAATTTTTTGTTTTTCCTTTACTATTAATTTATTCTCCTTCCCTTCCCATTAATCAATTGAATAAAATCATATTCAATCCCTAAATAAATATACAATATTAAACGAAAATTTTATAAACAAATACCATATAAAATTATGATATTTTATAAAATTTCATAATATTTTTCAAAATTTTAAAGTTTTAAAATAATTTTAATATAAAATAATTATTTTATAAAAATATAATTTATAAAAAACAAATGAAGAAATAAATTAAACATTTAAAATAAAATAATAAATTATAATAAATTAAAAAAATAAAACAAAATTTTATAATATGTACATTATATAAGCTAACGGAAATAAAAGTAAAATAAAGAGCAAAATAGAGAGTAATTTTAATTTATTACTATATTATACTAATACTTTATTTTCACTACTTCTTCTATAAAATGCTTTATTTAACAAATATAAAAGTTTTAGTAGGGTTTTAAAAAAAAAAAATCATGAGGAAGATCCTCCAGCAGAAATAATAATAATAATAAATTAACTAAAAAATCAACAATAATCACTATAACTAAAAAATGACTATATAATTCCAAAAACAAAAATCAACAAACCTTCTGTTCGTGCTTCCACCCCACGGTGCATCCGCACCTCATGCACAATATGGGCAATGATTTTATGTACCATCCCTTATTCTTGCATACATCAGACACCCTCACATTTACACTGCATTTTCCAGACAATGTTCTGACATAAATAATATTGGAAAAAGAAAAAAAAAAAAAAATTTACACATAAAGAAGAAAATTCAATACCTCTTTTATGAGGTCTTTTGTCATATTTTTAAGCCACCATCTCAAAAAAAGGATTTTTTTTAACTCAGCTGACTTTTCATCCGATATATATATATATATAAGATTGTTATAAAAACTAACAGAAATAAAAGGACAATAAAGAGCAAAATAGAGAGTAATTTTAATTTATTACTATATTATACTAGTACTTTATTTCTATAAAATCCTTTATTTAATTTAACAACTATAAAAATTTTAATAGGGTCTTAAAAACTAAGAAATTATGATGTAATATAAACACGTAAGTCGTCAATAAATATTCACATAATAATAAAAAGATTTATAGCAAAAATAAATATATTGCTTTTTTACTATTGTTATTTTTAATCTCGAGTACTTTATCTCAAATATGATTAGTATTTATGATTTATAATAAGTGAGAATACTATAAATTGATTAGTTGCAATTACTTGTTGATCATCTCTCTCTTTTGCATATATCAAACATTAATTGTCAAAAAAGTCGCAATGTAATTAAGTGCTACACATAACATATAATGTTTGATATATATAATTAAATTTTATTTTATATAATTGCTTAATATATGTATTAAAATAATTAATCGAACTCATTAATTAGTCATGATAATTCTTGATTTAACATATAATTAATGACATTCTTGCACGTGGTATAGGTGAGTGATGAGTGATCCACACCTCAAACTCATTGATTATCAAAAATTAGTTGCTCCATCAAAACAACGATTAATGGATGATATAATTAATTAATTACTTAATTCATAGTGTGTGTATATATATATATATATATGTTTGTGTGATTTTCTTTCTTGCTCGATCATCCACCAGCAGCACCATAAACATTGATCTCTACTACTCAATCAATCAAACTGATATGATCTAATCATTTGATGAAATTGGAATTTTAATCCTAATATATATACATATATATTGTTGATTATGTTAAACTCAGGCGGATTTCACGGGCAAATCATAGTATTGTGTTAGAAGTAAGAGTAATTATTAAAAAGTGCTAATTAATACCACAAACTCCTGACCATTTCTATAATTAATGATGAACAAAAACACCTTAAATAATCTTCTTTTGTTTTTTTTTTTTTTTTTTTTTCCTTTAACAAAAAAAAAAAAAAAAAAAAGGAAAAAAAATCTTCCAATGTTTTTCAAAAAGTACATTGGATTAGACATCATTAAAGGTTGGTCATCTTTCAAGACTTCGGTTTTTCTTTAAATATAATATATATATATATATATATATATATATATATATATTCATCAACATATTTCATTACTTGTTGAATTAATGTTAGTTCAGTTTCCAGCTGGGATTTAGTTGAAATTAAAGTCAAATGATCCATTGATTGCATTTTTAATATATATATGTATGTATATATATATTTGTCAAAAAAAAAAAAAGAGTAATCCCCGGTTCCAAAGCAAAAATCATGAAAAGGGTTGTTCTTAAGCGAGCAGTACTTGCGGTAGGTTAGGTTGAAGATGACACTAAACGAATCAACCTTGGAAGTAACTAATTGGTGCTTCATATATATATATATATATATATTTTTTTTTTTTTTTTCTAACTTTAAAAAAAAAAAAAATTGTAAAAGTATAAAAAATTTATGTGATTTTTAATTGAAGAGACTAAAATATTCTTTGATTTTATTTTTTTTAATTAGAATAGTTTATAAATATATAAATTGTAAAGTATTAATTATAAAAGATAAAACATCAATATTTTCTGATAATTAAAATAAAATTTGATTTTTATTTATTTAGTGTTACAAGTAAAAAAAAAACAAAATTGAGAGAGTAATATAGATAAATAATGATTATAATAATTTACGGTAATTGTTTAAGTCTTGATAATAATAATAATAATAGTAATAATAGCAATGGCCATTGAACTCTAAATCCTTCTTCGATTCAAATAATAATGACTTGGAACTTATAATTATATAGGCATGAAAAGGGCTTTCCAATATATTATTTAATGTTTATTTGCAAAAAAATGAAAATTGTCCTTATAAAAATATTAGAAAATCGAACTGGTGAAATAACATGTCAATAATTCACATGTTGTATTAAAGTTAAATTGAGACATAATTAATTAATATTTATATATGTTTAGTATAATTAAGTTTCAGGATATTATTCAGTATTATATTTGAGAAATAAAAATACTAAATTATATATATATTTCAAAATATAACTTAAAAATTTGCAAAAATATTGTAATTTTATTTTAAATTTTGTGCAATTTTTAAAATAAAAACTTGACTAATGTTGTCTCTTTTTAATTAAGTTTTTCACCAATAAAATTCTTTTTTTTTTTTTTTTTTTTTTTGTCAATAAAATTCCTCTTTTCATCAAATTTTCATCAATAGCTGCTAATAAGATACTACAAACTTATTAGTGAAAGAGAGATTTTATTGGCGAAATGTTAACACTAAAAAGATTTTATTGATGAATTGAATATTAAAAAGGGATCAAATTAATTAATTTTTTAAAAAAAAAATTACTGGTTAATTTTAATAATAAATTTAAATTTAATGGAATAAGGGATCCACTCGGAACCACATATTATTAATATAATATATATATGTACGTATATGTATATATAATTAGTCAGTCAAAATTGTAAAAGAATAATAATAATAATTATGTATACATAGGCTTATTAGAATGGGAGACCATGTAACACTTCTTTTCCTTTTATTTTCTAAAAAAGGCAGGTGAAGCAAAAACTTTTCATCATCGGCTTTGATCAAAGTCTTAAAAAATAATAAATAATAAACTTATTAATTATAGTTATGTAAATATATATATATATATACAGTAAGTCAAAACCCTTTCGAAGTGATTAGAAAATATAATTTTTCAATTAAGTAGAAAAACTTTTTCTTTTTCTCTTTTTTTTTTTTTTTTTTTAATTTTTATTTTTGCTGCATTCGAAATGCTAAAGCAATGCCGACAGACCATATAAAAACATTAGGTTTCACACGTACGTATATTTTGTGATTAATCTTTTGTCTTATTGCCTCTACTATTGTAATTCTTTTTTTCTTATCACTGATTAATTTATAAAGGGAGGAGTACAAAACATATATATATATATATATATATAGTCAAAGGTGAGGGGAAAAAAAAATAAAAAAAAAAAAACAAAAGAAATATGTGAAGGCAGGGGGGCAATAGTGTAATTTTAAGCTTATCCTACCCTTTTTTTTTTTTTTTGAAAAGAAAAACAAAACTTCATGTAAACAATGATACAATGATTTCTCATCTGTAAAATTAAATTAGAATAATACAAATATGAAATTAATTGCAAAATTTATATTTTATTAACAATATATGTGAATTATAAATTTTCTATCTAGTATTCTTTTGTCAATGGACTCGAGGGCTGGATTTATCTTTTCAAGGGTCTTTTGATTTGATTTTGGAATGGATCGGGCTTCGGGGACCGTTGTGGCTTGATCTCTATTTTTGATTTGATATCTTCGAGGACGACAAAGCTTCTATTGCTACCTCCAAGAATTTTTTTTTTTTTTTTTTTTGAAGCCTCTCTTGATCTTATATTTATAGAAGAAGAGAGCCTCGTGATGTGGCACTTTCTAATTGACCAAGACACTCCTTCAATTTTTGATTAATTAGTCTTTGTCACACTGTCACGTGTCAACATACGATTCACCGCAGTAAATGAAGAGTAATTTGTAATAAGTAATTAAGTGAAATTTTACCTACCACTTAATTAATTTAAATTACTTTAAAAATTTTCACTATCTACACTTCATTCATCCAAAAAAAAAAATGTAAAAAACTTTTAAGTAAATATTTAAATAATATTAATTTTTTTAAAAAAAAATTAAATAAATAAATTTTATTCACCAACTATTTAATTTATTAATACTATTTTACACAAAATATAATATTCAATGAATAAGAAAACAATAAAAGGTTTTTTTTTTAAGAATAATATAAAAGGTATATTTTATGCTTAAAAAGTTAAACAAGATAAATAAAAGGAAAAATCCAAGATTAAAAAGAGAGAGAGAGAGATGTATCTGCTTCCCCAAATCAAACAATTAAATAAAAATAAAAAATGCAAAGAAAATCTAGAAATCCGACCACTAAATCTTGGGGTACAGTAGCAACTTTCAGACTTTAGTGGGAAAAAGGCGCTCACGCGTCTCTCCTCCTCCTCCTCCTTCTTCTTCTTCTTCCTATTATTATTATTTTAAATTATTTACACGCCGTCTCTCTCTCTCTCTCTACCACCACAACACCGTTGAGAGAGAGAGTATTACAATCCCTTTCTTACCCCTTGTTCTCATCTCACGTGTATATTCTCCTTCCATCATCATTATCATATCCCCTCCTCCTCTTTTTTTTTTTCCTTTATTTTTAAAATATATTATTTTATAAAATATAATTTTACCGATTTTCAAAATGACAAGTAAATAATAGAAATTAGTAAATAAATTTTATATTATAAATAATTAAAGATTAAATTAGTTAATTAATTATCTATATATATATATATATATTTGTCCAAGTGAGAAAGATGGAGGAGGAGAGGCAGGAAAAGTGGCCACGTAGAAGTATGGAATACCTCGATGAAAGTCCAGTTGGAATAAAAAGGGAGGAGGAGGGAAAAGTGGACCCCAGTTTAAAGAAGAGAACAATCATAAGCGTGAAAAGAGGATGTGGTTTTAATTTAACAGTAGGGAATGGATGCGCATCACCGTCGGGATCCATATATTTATTTATATATATATATATTTAAATACAACCCCCTATTTTCCGTAGCCCCGCATGCAGTTATTGCACGCCTTTGGCTCTTTTACCCATGTCCCCCGGCACCCTACCTTTACCATTACACACAAATAGAAGCAATTCAATTATTAATAATTATATTTATTATAAGTATATTTATAAAAATTAAAAGATTTTAATAATTTTATTTATAATTTAATAAGCCATGTGTTCGAATTAAGACAAAAAAAAAAAAAAATTGTGGTACAATAATAATAATAATAATAGAAAAGGAGTAGTATATAGTAAGAGTGAGTTAGGTCAAATATTCAATCATATTTCGAGAGAGTCCTTTCACAGTAAAAAAATGTCTCTTATCGATTGCAGTGAACCAAATTTCAATTCGTAGACTTTTTTACTTTTTTTTTTTTTTGTTTATTAAGGGTGTCAATCTTTCTCTCTTCTTAAAAACTGAACAGCTCTAGTCAAATTTAAGTTTTTTTTTTTTTAATTTTTTTCCTTTTTATTACTCAATATAAATATATAGTTTCTTTTTTTTTTTTAATTTATCACCGTTATAAACTAGAAAAAAAAAAATTAATAGATTTGATTTTTTTAATTTTTTATTATTAGTTCAATTGGTCCCTTTCAAAAAAAAAAAAAAAAAATTTCTCTAAGTAAGAAAAATGTGAGGAAGGAGAGAGAAAGAAGAGTGTGGAAAATGGGAAGAGATGGATGGTCAAATGATAGTTAAATGGAGGAGTCCGTACTCTCTCTGTAAGGCATGCACGCGGGGTTAGTTACCATCCTTTGGCCGTAAAACAACAGATTTCCCGGTGACTTTTTTTATTTACCCCGAAAATATATATATATATATAAAAGGGAGAAGAAGAAGGAGTAGGGTCCACACTATCAGCGGCTGCGGGTATTGCGGAAGAGTAATAAGCCGCCAGTGGCGTGCCTTTTTTTTTCTCTCTTATTTTCTTCTATTCTTATATTCTATATTAGTTTTTACCTTTAACACTTAAGGCCAAAAAAAAAAAAAATGATAATTTTAGTCCACAAATTTTATTTTAGTGAAATATATATATTTTTTAATTTTGTAAGTCATAAATAAATTATAAATTAATAATATATATATATATATATATATATATATATATATATGTATCACAAAATCCTGTAAAAGTGTAAATATTTAAATGTTTGTTAGTATCATCAAAAACTATTTACAAAGTTATTGTTCTTTAAACTAATTTTTAATATTATTTTAATGAATTATTTAAAGTAAAAATAATAATTTTATTATTTTATATTAATTTTCAAATATTTTAATATCTAATATGACAAGTTTTTACATCTCTTCTAATTCACACTTTTATTTAGAACTTAATTTTTTTTTAAATAATAATAATAATTTAAAATTTTAATTTTAAAAAAACTATTTTATTAAATTTTAATTCTTATTATTTTCTAAAATGTAATATTTTTAATTTTTTTTTTTTTTTTTTACAATTAATAATTAATTCATGATTCTTTTTTTAAAAAAAAAATCAATCAATTTCAATATTTCAGTGTTTTTGCAATTTTCAATTGTTGACTAATTTGGTCCCCCAACATTTCCCTTCATTCCCGCCTAACCTCACTTCTACCATATATATATATATATATATATATTTTCCCGTTGTCTTTTCAGTCTTCCATAATCGTTGCGTGTGCGTCGTTAATTTCTGAATTTTCTGTTGACTTTTCTTTTTTTTCTCCTTAATCAAAAATACATTTTCTTGCAATTCTTAATTATACCGACATTTTGTAGTATTTTTATTTTCCTATTATTAATCATAAAAATATCAATAAAAATTAATTACCTAAAATAAAAATAAAAGTAAAAGATATTACCAGTAATTTTTGTTGCGCAGTTAGTAGATTTTTATTCTTAAAGATAAAGGGTTATTTTAGTAAAATTATTTTAAGTATGGGAAAAATATTTTTTAGAAAATTAACTCCACGCCATTCCCAGAATATATATATATGTGTGTATATATAAAGATGGGGGAGTCAACCCTGTCATGCAGCCGTAAAAAGAAGAATTAACACCACGCCATTCCCTTCCTCTCTTTCTCTTCTCGTACGTTTGCATATCTCCCAATGAGATACTTTACTTTCCTCTTCTCCACCTCGTCCGACTACTACTACTGCTACTCAGTACTGATAGCAGTGGTCATTATTAATACAGGCCATGCATCTTCTTCTTACACAGATAAAAGAGGATAGAATCCCCCCACCACCAAAATAATAATAACAAAAAAAAAAAAATTGTTCATACATCATATTCCCTCTTCTTCTTTTTTTTTTTTTTTTTTTTTTTTACCTATCACCTTAAAAAGATTAATGTGATATTTGTTATTATTATTATTTTCTATGATCAAAATAATTAATAAATATAGTTTGTAAAATATTAAAATATTAATGCATATACCTTAATTTTATAATGTGAATATTTTTCGTTTAATATCCCGATAATAATTGTTAAGACCATTAAAAGGGGAAAAAAAAAAAACATCCATAAAAAAAATTCCCATTGTCACTAACAAGTTAAAAGGAAGGAGAGTAATTCAAGAAGCATGAACATGGATTCCTCGAAAAAAAACTTTTCATTGCAACAATCACAAGAACGATCGCTGTCAAGAAAAGAAAAGAAAAGAAAAATTGATATATATATATATACACACACATATACATGAATGTACCCGAAAACGACACCGTCCTTCTCCTTCCTAGCCGAAAGTTTTTTTGCCTTTTTTCTGCTCTATACTACTACTCCACCAAAGTTTTTATTGCTCTGTGGTCCTTGTACTATTCTCCTTTTTTTTTTTTTTTGGGCCATTAGTTAAAGGTCCATACTACCTAACGTACAACATATATGTATGTATATATATATATATTGGTATAGTAAAATTGAAAGTGATGGACTTGTTTATGAGTCTATGTATATTATATAAAGCATGTCAATGCAAAAGTTTCAACCTTTGTTGATGAGCCCATTCCCCTCTTTTTTTTTCCCACTTTGTGACAACTTGCTTTCCTTTGTGGACCATTTTCATAGAGGTATGCAAAACCCAAGGGTAAAAAAGGTTTGGAAAATGACTTTTATCTTTTCAAACTGCTAAAATATTAATTTAAGACACTCGTAAAAAAATAAATTACTATGAGAGTTAAAATTTATCTACTTTGACCCTAACTTGAATAATGATACAAAATCATTTGAAATAATTTATTAAGGAGAAACAAATTCTTTGGAATATGAAGCAATTTATGAGTCATTTTTAGTACAAGCAGTACAAGGTTGTCTTTAAGGTCACACGTGATAAGTCATGTAAAAATACCTAAATAACTCAATCGTAACCTATAGCTCCCTACTGACATTCCAAAGCAAGCTCTTACTTAGCACTTATGTTACGATAAATATTAAATTTGTAATTTTCATTTTGTGTAACAAAACTCTTATTTATTTATATCAAACTAAGGGTTTAATTATAGAGTATGTTGAAAGATATGATAAATGGAGAAAAAATGAAAATGAAGCGCACAATTATTTGAGTGGTAGAGCCCAAATAACTGTCATGCTAACCTCGAAAGCCCAATAATCAGAGCCTTCTTTTCAAGGGACTTGATATTTTTCCCAAGATGGATCATCCTCAGCCCAGCCCAAATTAGTTGGGTACCCATGAACTTCCTTCAAGCATCAAATCACCTCCAACGAATCCAGCTGTTGGCAAACAAAACTCATTCAAACTCGTTTATATTTAATTAAGGCTCGTTTGTTTATTAAACGAACTGAGCTCGAATATTTTATTAAACTCGATTAATTGTGAACAAATTTTAATAATTATATATTATATAAATTATTATATATTAATATTATATTTATATAATTTATATGTTAAGGTTAAGGTTTCCCTTTCTTTCTTTCTTTTCTTTTATATTAACCTTAATTGTGTACTATTAAGGTTAATTTTTGTGTTTTGATATTTTTATTATTTATAATTAAATTTTTTAATTTTTAAAAAAGTTAAACGAGCCGAACTCGAACAAAATTTTATGCTCGAAACATTAAACGAGCTTACTCGAGCAGTGCTCGAAAATTAAACGAACCAAACCCAAACATTCAATGTTCGGCTCGGCTAGTTTACAGGTCTACTCCTATTGAGCTATATGATATATGAAATTATTAATTTAAATTTAGATCGAATTGCATTTATAGAGTATTACTTTTGTTAAGAAAAATGTCTTATTTTGACTCTTACATAACACTTATAACAAGAGTGAAACTAATTTAGAAATCTTTTAACACTTATATCAAGTTAAAGAACTTTAAAATTGCCTCCTCAAATTATTCATTTACATCACCTTCTCCCATTAAAGAACAATTTAATTTAGTTCTCATCCTTTGTATAATTTTTATTCTATTTCCTCCCCCTTCATCTCTTGTTTCTTCCCCTATTCTTTTCCATTTTTAGACTTTATTTAGGGAGAAAAAGGATGAAATCATGGTTACACTACTGATATAAAGCCTTAAAGTGAATTCAAAATCTTGTTCAAGGAAATAAATTTATCTTAAAATTTTGTCTCACTCCTTTTTTTTTTTTTTTTTTTTTTTAGGGAAAAACAATCCATTAAATAAGATAATCAACTAATAAAATGGAGAGAGCACATCAATTGGGAAAGAGTCAATACCATTTGAAATGATTATTATTGCTTTTATTTGATAAATAAAACACGATACCTATCAAAAGAATATGATAAATGTCAATAATACTTATCTCAATAGCTAGAAGTTTCGTTTATGATTTGAGAGGTCATAAATTCGAGATATGTTAGAGATAAAAGTTTTTAAAATTTCTTTAAATATATATATATAATAAATAATATTCGACAGAAAAATAATAATTAAATATTTATTGATTTTTCCAATAAGTGAGAGATTGTCACCTTCAAACAACATATGGTTATGATGATGAATTGGAGACCAAGAAACAACATGCAGTAACATAAATACATAATCAACTAGACAAATACATAAATTTTCAATAACATATAACAATCTATTGTCTAAAAGTATTTATTTTCATTATTTGGACCAACAATGATCTGTGGATCAATACCTGTATATCTGAAATGATCCATGGGAATATATTTGAAAATTACAATATACGACTGGCTGGAATGCAGATAAGGTCGTTCTTAAGGTGTTTGAGAAGGATCTATGAAAAGAGGCTTTTAAAGGTACAACACAAAGTCATTTCCAAAATAAATCGAATTCAAAATCTTTCGCTTGATAAGTCAAATGAAAATGTTTAAAAAAGCAAGATTACGATCAATCAAACTTCCACTTCGTACTCAAATTTCACAAAAACATTTAAGGTTATCAACACTATAACTTTTCAAGAATTTATGGTTGTCTTCAACTAGCTTGTAAAAACGTTCTCCATCATCTGTCCAATATTAACTTCTCCTTCTGAAACACCCCCTTCCCCCCGCCCCACCCCCACCATCTCCCTGCTACAGTGTGAACCCAACTACAACTACCACCACTCCTCTCTCCTCCCCTCATGCACCCCACAAGTCCATTGTATATTTATTGCCCAAAAAATGAGAAAAATGACAAGAAAAAGGACAATAAAACCCTAACTGGGCTGGTCTGGTCTCTGGCATTTGAAGTCTGATGTACACTCAATTTCCGTGACAATATTTAAAGAACCTTTGAAACATTAAACCATTATCGTCGTCTCAGAACTTTGATTGTTGGAAACACATGTTCTCTCTCTCCCTCTCTCCCCCTCTCTAAGTTCTATAAATATGTTCATAAATTTGTACCAGAAAAGAAAAAACAGTTGAATAAAGTTATGATTGTACTTTGCTATCTTGAAGCTAGTAATATATATATATATATATATATACACATACATACATACGTACATATCAGCTCATTAAAGTAGAATGTTAGGAAGTTTGAGGAAGTGGCGTTAATTATTTAACCTTCTAAATTGGGCAAGCGGTAAATAATAATAATTTTCTTTTTCTTTTCTTTTTATTATAGAAAGTGGAGCACTAGTTAAGTTAATGATATTATGTATCAAAATCGGGAAGTGATTGGCGTGACATTCTCTACAACACACATTAAAAGAAATCATCAATCATCATTTTTATGACAGATTTCATGAAAATAAAGGGATAATTATTCTTAAATAGTCAAAGTAATTAAATTGGTAATAATATTATTTATGAAAATTAAAGTTATATTTGAGACAATTATTTTAAATTAAAAATAAATAATAACACTATTACGTGCTCTAAAATTTTAAGCTCTGATATCATATATTTAAATCGAGTTAAATTGTCACATACTCTAAAGATTTAAACTGATCAAAAGAAATTAAATTTATACTCTTAATAGTAACATTGTACGTTTTCTAGAACATAAACACATAACTGCTTATGTTAATATTATTACCAACTACAGTACAGAGTTTAAGTAGAAGTATTCTGACTATAACCATCAGTTATAGCTTTTGGCGAATTGGTATTAGAACCAAGATTAAGTCTTTGAGCCTTGTAAGACCTGGGTTCGAATCAATTAGTACTAAAATGGGCACCTCGCGTCATGTGGTGAGCTAGTAGAGTTTAAGTAGAAGTATCTTGACTATAATCATAGCTTTTGGCGAATAGTCAATTTTTGGTCTGATTAACTCCGAATCGAGTCCGTTGATTTTTTTTTTTTTTCTAATACTTATTTTTTCATATACAAGATTCAAACTCGAGATATTATTTCGTACTCCTTTTGCTTGAAGAAATGGGGTTGTGGAAATGCAAGTACAATCTCCAAATTATAAGTGGACAGCCATAAACTGAGACAGAAGTTCAGAAGAAAAAGAGAAACAAAAAATAGGGAAAATGAACATATCTTAATTACTGAATTTTAAAGAATGGTAGTTTAATAACTCCAAGACAATTGTCCTCTGGCTCTGTTTCATCTCCTTTTCTTTTTTCTGCAAACTCTTCTTTTTTTTCTTTTTTTTTTTTTTTTAAATAGATAATTGTCAGATTTAATTTTTAATTATTTTAATTTCTTTTATCAAACTAATTTATCTTTTATCCAATTTTAATTGTCTAAATCAATTATTTTTATTAATAATTAATAAATTTTTTATCAAAAATTTTTACATGTGTCATAATTATAAGAATTAAAAGGAAATAGTAGATTGCTGAGGGATTTAAATTTTATTATATGAGATAATGTTATTTGAAATTGAATGTCTTAAAAAAAAAAATAGACAAAATTAAAATAAAATGATTATTTTATCTTGTAATAAAAATTATGTACCCATCACATGTAAAAATTTTCACTAGAAGAATCAATTTAGATAATCGAAAGCAAATAAGAAATTAAGTTATTAAAAAAAAAAATTAAGATCAATTTAAATAATTAAAAATTATTAACAACTACATTAGACAATTATCAAAATAATAATAATGGTCATATCTGATATTCAACTTCTCAAAACTTCATTATCATATGACAGACAAATAGAAAAATTAATGGATGCAAGGAGAATAAAAATAAAAAAAAAAAGGAAAATGAATAAATGGAGATGTACAAATCATTAGAGTAAATTGATATATGTGAAACAGGGAATAAAATTGATAAGAAAAATTGTTGTCATTCATTTTTACCTCGTGATTCAGAAACTTCTTTCCTTTTCCTTTCAAATCTTTGCCCTGAATCCACATTTATAATGTTGGAAGTACAAGATTCACAAAATTATCCAAGTTTCAGTTTTTTTTTTTTTTTTCCCTTCATTCCTTTCTCACTTGACTACAAAAAATCCAGTTCACAACATTTAGAGGGAGAGAGATAATAAATTTCAGTTTTTTTTTTTTTTTTTTTTTTTTTTTTTTGTACTATTGATGCAGGTGGGAGGGAAAAAGAATGGCTTCTGATGGAAATTCTGGCTTCAATGTTCAAAACTGTGAAACTAAGAACTCAGAAAGATGGAATCTGGAAAAAGGATTTATGCCCTTTTATGTTGATGAGCACATGCCTCTATATTTTCCCATATTCCTTGTCCACTTTGCCTGAAAGACTGAATACTTGTTGCCCCCACTTCTTACCACTTGGCCATGTTTTCCTGTTTCTTGTTCTTAGACTCAAGGCAAAAAAAAAAAAAAAAAAAAAAATGAATCTTTCTTCTTATTTTTATCTCCTGTTTTTCCATCCATTCTCTCGGTATCCATTAGTCACTTACATCCATCCTCAATCCCTGAGTTCATAAGTAAGATTTGAATTTGAAACTTTACTTTAAGCAGAGAGTTGGTAGAAGTAACAGATTAAATAAAGGTGAGAAAGAAGACTTTGTTTGGGGGGGAGGGGGCTTGTAATGTGTAGGTAAATGATACAATTAAGGGATGGCAGTAAAGAATTTATACAAATAACAAACTCCCAGAAGTCCCATATGATAAAGAGTCAGAGAGATTACTCCAAATAATTTTATGTATCAGTATAGCAGCAAATCCCAAGATTTCAACCAGACATATGGTCAAAACAAGGGATGCTTCTTCATGTGCCCTCCTCCTTCCAAAGGGTTAATCATAAGACAGACCGCTCAATATTGATTTCATTCACTGCCACAATTAAAAAAAAAAAAAAAAAAGGGATAAAAAAAATAATAATAATAAAAGATGAAAGTAGAGATGATAATTGCAGGCAGACATCCATGGATGGATAAAAAAACATCCTTTTTTTTTTTTTTTACTTTTCTCCCTTCCAAAAACTCACTGTCAAGTGCAGTGAAACTTCTTCACAAAGCCAAAATTTTTAAACAATGTACAAAGCATTTCATAGATGTAAATAGATTTAAAATAAAAAGAAAAAAAAAGAATTTGAAATATAGCATCACTCAAAACTTCTCTCCCCTACAGAGCCTTGTTTTACACATCTCTCAAACTTAAAAAGACTAGGAGACAGTCTATTAGGAAAGAAGAAAAAGAAAACATATCTACTATATATATATCCTTTCTCTCCTTTTTTTTTTTTTTTTTTTTTTTGCAAGCCTTCTGCAATTGTGAAGCTGTTAAGATGTCTAATAATTAACAGCTGCAAGATTATATATATCACTGGAGATTTCAGCTTCCTTCTTCCACCACTAGTTCAGATTCTCTTTACACCAAGTATGCATGCCCATTCATCATCTTCAACCTTTTCTTCTTTTTTTTTTTTTTTTTTTTGAGTTTGAGATGTTTATTTTATTTTATTTTATTTTTGGGGGCTTTCTATCATCTTGGATTTTGTTTAATCAAGATCCTTTTTTTCCAAGATTTCAACTGTTCCATTAAAAAAAAAAGGTAAGATTTTTGAAGCACCCTTCATAACTAAAGGTCCACAAGCCTCCTCCTCTTGGGCACTGGAGTACTGTGGGAAGAGTTTGCACATGACCCAACTGCTGCTGTATCATCAGTTTTATAGCTCAAGCATGCAGCATCCAGCACACCAATGGGACTTTGGGGCACCGATGGAGCCGTAGTACTTGGAGCTTTGATGAATTCACCAAATGATGACAACTCATTTATCAGTTCCATACACTTGATCACTTTTTCCTGCAATTTTGTGTAAAAAGTGATTACATGTGTCAACTTTCTTCTTTGTGTGAAAGGTAATTAACCTAAAATCATTAGTTAACAGGGGAGAAAAAAGTTTTGGACCACTGTTGTTTGTTACCTTTTCTACATGCTGAATAAGGGCAGATATTGCTTTCTCAGTGTCTACTGCTTGGGTTTCTCCTGCAGCAAAAATTGCCACTGCTGCTGCAATCTCAGATGGTTTGTATTCCAAGAAGTCAATTCCTGCATTGAATTTCCAAGAACCAAAGGAATTTAGCTCTCTTTCTTTAGCCTAACAGTAATACAGCAAAGAAAGTGCCTAATCCAGTTAAAGATTAAAGAAACCCCCTAAAAAAAAAAAAGGAAAAAGGAAAACAGAAGTTATGATCTTGTATGCACACAAGAAGAGAAAACATGAACAAGAACCTTTCGTTGTGCCAAGTATGAGCTGTGTCACTCGGGCAATTGACGGTCTTGAACTCATTTGATCAGTGTTTTTTATTTTCTTGAGGAAATTGTCAACAAATGAAAATGGGGTGACTGCCTGCATTCTCCACTTCAGTGTGCTTAATACAAGAAGCTCCATCCTCTGTATGGTTCTAGCTTCAAATATGAACTTCGACTCAGCAATCTACAAATATCAATGATCAAGACAAAAGCAGTAAACATCAGATACCGAAGCTCAACTCTTCCATATATATATATAGTTAAAAGAAAATGACTCTCATTCTCATAGTCATACTGATAATTCATTACCTGCAAATCTAGGCATGAAGGAACTTCAGTCTCTTCCATCTTGGAAGCAAGTGATACACATGCTACAGCCAGCAATTGCATCATCCAGGCCTTGCTCTGATTTTTTCCAAAGTAGATAGAATGGAGTAAGCAAAGTGATCTAATAAGCGACAGTCTTGGGAAACTGACCAACCGATATGCAATTTTACAAGTCTGGAGATATGGTGTCAATCACATTTTTAACTTACAGGTAACTCGTAAGCTGACAGAAACCGGTCCAAGTAACTTATTGAAAAATATAAACACAGAGGCCCGAAATTGAAATGTGCATGAACCTGTTACACAAACAGACCATCAAAAAGATTAGTTACCATTATTACCATCAAGAAAATTACAATGAAATAGCTTTCCTTCAAATCACCCAACACCATAAGCTAATTTAAAGAGCGATAGACTTGCAGTAAACATCAAAGCATGGGTATTCAATGAAATAGAACAAAAGGACAAAGCAAAAAATGTAACTCCAACTCTAGACAGCTAAGAATTGGGTTTGAAAAAGAAAAGGTAACGCCAAAAAACAATACAATTAGCACGTAAGAGTTACGCTTTTGCCACGGCCAAAAACAATAGATCCCACCCAACCCACCCATTACATGTTTTTTGCGAACACATTACAAGAAGAACAGAGGAATCCTTCCAAACAAAAGCAATCCCACTCCAGCAAATACCTAGGACATATTATTATTGATGTCAAGAATCGTGAACATCATCGGAACTTTGTTCTGGAAAATAGTCGCCATGGACTAACTAACCCACCAGATTAATTAGAAAAAGAAAAAAGAAAAAAAATTCATTGCATCAATAATGGCAAAGAACTAATGGTGTATTGATACTCATATATAAATCAACTGGCAAGAATTTATTAAATGAACATCACTGAATTTAATTTGATCTTTTTGAGGAATGGACGAACCTTTAGTATCCAATCAACAACCTCCTCTCTAGCAACCACATCCAATTCCCCATTTTTCAACCTCTCCAAGTAATCACTAACAGGTAAATGCTCCCATTCCCTTTCGAGCATCTCAGCCAAACATTCCTCGCTCTGCGTTGACAACTCAGTCAAAGCTTCCTCGCCATAAAAGTTCTGGTTTCGATTATCTGTCCAATGATTTCTATGGTGCCACCCGTAATCAAATCCCTTCACAGCCAAGTTATCAACACCACCATCATCATCATCGTCATAAAAAATAACACTGTTGTCCTCTGCGCAGAGTAGGCTCGAAGCTGCACAATCCAAACTTGGTGCCATTTTTCTCAACTCCCAGATTTTTTTTTTTTTTTTAAATCAAGAAAGAAAAAAAAAATTAAAAGAAAAAATCTCTCCCACTTACTTTTCCTTGCTATTTTATTTATCTGTTTTGTACCCTTTTAGCATCTGTGCTTCGTTCCCTGATAGAAAAAGATTGAATCTTGAAAATAAAGAACAGATTTTTCTTTTCCCTCTGTTTACAAGAAAGAAAAAAAACCTCTGGAGAAACAATGAATCCGGAATGAATGAAGACTGAAGAAATGGAAAAACGAAAATATCAAACACACAGACACCCCTCCCTCTCTCTCCTATTGGTTCAACAAAGACCCTACAAAAAGTTGATCGAAGTAGTCACTGCTAGATAAAAGCTTCGATCATAGTCACCTCATTTAACCCAGAGAGTGTACAAGGGAGGGAAGAAAGGCAAAATATCAGCCCAGAAAATAAATAGTAGAGAAACTGCAAGGAAAGAAGGGGAGAGAAGAGAGAGAGAAGGAGAAGAATGGGGAGAAGGCGACTTGGTTTGTCTATGCAAGAAAATGAGGCTGCAAAATATAGACAAGTGAGTGGAGAGATTCACAGAGAGTGAGAGAGAAGGGAGGGCGTAGTAATGGGTCTGGGAGTGGGAGGGAGAGGGGATTAGAAGAGCAGTGGTTCCGTGTTGGGGGGGTGGGGTGTTGGGGGGCTGATTTGGGGTGGTTGGCTTTGGCTTGTGGGCAGTATTGTCCCAACAGCTATAGATGTTGTACGCGTGGTTATGTAAATGACTGTTAAGTGGTACTCCTATATAAGCCCTAGCTCCTTTCTTTTTTCTTTTTTTCCCACCTTTTCTTTTTCTTTTTCTTTTTCGCGCTAAAAATTAGAAAAAACATTATAAGGTTTTGGTTACACATTTTTTTCTTCCTTTGATTAAAAAGAGATAAGACATACAATAAAAGGAGAATAAAAAGAGGAAAATGGGAAATAATTGTACAATTATGAACCAACTTTGTAAGAATATTGTAGTTTTTTAGTTTTATTTTATTTAAAATTTATAAATAAAAATTCAGCAATAAAAATAAATAAAAAAAAACTTCTCTTATTTCACATAAATCATAAATTCAACTCATATTAACAACATTAAATATCTTAAAATGATACATAATTTTTTTAATAATAATAATAATTCGATAAATATGTACATTTATTTTAATTTTATCATTAAAAAAATATAAATTTATTGAATCTTATATTTTGAAATAAAGAAATTATATATAAATATTTTATTTTATTTTAATAATTTTTGCTTCTCAAAAAAATCTGAGAATTTTTTTAAGAATACAATATTCTCTATTTTAGTCGTTTAACAATTTTGTTATTATTTAGTTTAATTTTATTATGTATTTAAATTGATCAAATTGATCCTTTCAATTAATGATTAACTAATTTTAATTAAAATTTTTGTAATTATCTTACGCATAAACATTGAAAATAAGCACTAAATTTACAAAATCTTGAAATTTCATTATATGAAATAATATTTATCAAAATTAAATAACTTTAAAATAAAATAAATATTTTTGTCATTTAATAATATCCTTATTTTAGTGATTGAAATATGCTAAGATAATGTGTGTCGAGCTTAAAAAAAAATGGAAAGAAAAAAGTGGGAAAGGAGAAAATAAAAGAGGAAGAAAGGAAATGACATGTGCTTTTTTACTGGTTATATATATATATATATAAATATATATATGAATATATATAATCATAATTTGTTGTTATTTAGGGATAAAATAGTCAAATTGAAAAATAAAAGGGAAAGTTGAGAGCGACTAATGGGCACTGTTTTTTGTCTTCTTTGTAGGGATTTGCCACGTAAGGTACGGCGGTTCGACTCTCTCTCATAGTCGGACCTCTACCATGTACAGTAAGTACTACGTAGTTGTCATACTAACTGCCTACGTGGCAAGTACGTAGAAATGTACTCCTCATGATTTATCATCTCCAAATATAATTTTATTTTCCAGCTAATAATTATCAAAATTTATTAAATTACACTATCAAACATATTATCTCTAAGATAAAGTCTAAATCCGTTAAATTATATTATAATTAATCTCATTATATATTGTGTAATAAATAAATAAATAAGAAAAAGATACATAGTAGAGGAATAAATTAGTGAATAATTAATTAGATTTTAAATTTAAACTTGTCTTTTTTCTATTATTCTTTTCAATTCTTTTATATATATATATATATAATACTATTTCTTTTTTCTTTTTGAGATAAAACAAAAAAATTTAGTAAAATAATGGATATTATAAATAATAAAATATTTATCTAAAAATTATTTTATTTATACAAATATATACAAATATATAATTTTTAATAAACCGAATTTTTTTTTTTTTTTTTTTAACTGGCCATTGCACCATTACCTGTTGTATTAAATCACGAGGGTCATGTTTTGTAACATCTTTAGAATGTGGGACTTAAGTTGGCAATCGTATAATACTTTCATATATGTAATTTTGTAAATATATATATATATATATATATATATATTATTTTTTTCTCAAAAAGAGTAGATATTTACTTTTAAAAGTTTTAAAGCAAAAATGTAAAACAAATAAATAAAATCAATTTTAAAGTACATGAATATATAATTTAGTCTAGTAAAAATTTTATAACTATTTTTTTTTCAATTATTTATGATTACTTTATTTAGTCATTTTGATCAATGTTTACAATTAATTTTGTCGTTGTGGTTATGTATTTATTAAGTGATTATATAAATACAAAAGTTATTATATTAAAAAAATCCTTAAAAAATTATTCACATAATGAATACATGCCTAAAATGACTGGATTATTTAAAAAATTTGGTCAAGTAATTGTAAATAATTGTAAGATTTAATATTATAAAAATACAATTATATACATATATATATATATATATATAAGGAGAATTAAAATGAACTTGTGAGTGAAGAATCAAGCTCATAAATTGTGACTCAATTTTGCTGCAATTTTTTTTTTCTTTTTTTTTTTTATATAGACTTAATATTTTCATTAAAATATATATATATATATATATATTAGTACTAAAAAAAATTTCCTTTTTTTTTGTCTCTTAATTAGAAAAAATTATTAACATTAAATCAATTTGTATTTTTATTAAAAAAAAAAAAAAAGAAATTAATTCAAAATAAAAAATATATATTACTTTCACTTAATGTCACAATAAATTCAAATCATTTAATTTATATACACAATATGAGGCCTATAATAATAATAATTTAACCCTTAAAATTCTACATAAATCTTCACTTTTATACTTAAATAAAAATAATAATGCAAATTAATATTTGTCAAATCCTTCCCTCAAATATATATATATATATATTTGTCAAATCCCTTCTTACACGTGTCCCCTAAACACTTATAGAGTAATTAAAATTATGTCAAAGTATATGTTACAATGAAATATTATTATTTATATATATATATATATAAATCCTTTTATATTTTGTAAGGAAAAAAAAAGCATCAAACACAACAACTAGATAATGGGGTAGCCATTTATAATTCATATGGGTTTCTTGAAATCATGGTGATGACCCAACTAAAAGCTTTTGATTTACAATGATGAAAAATGTTGAAGAAAAAAAAAATATATATATAATATAAGTTGTTCGTTGGGCACAAGTGAATGAGTATATTGTGAATGTTATGTTAGATCAGGACTTCGATATTTACTGTAAGCATCATGTAAAAGCGAGATTAAGGAATTCTCGAAAGTAAGAGCTAAACCATATAAACGCAATTTGAATGGAATTCAAAATAGTTGAAACAGTGATTCCGAATATTGAATGAGGTAAAAAAAAAAATTTGTTATAATATATATATATATAAATTGAAACATCAAGAATTAATGTCAATTGCATTTGAAGCAAACCTAAAAGGAAGTTTTTTTTTTTTTTTTTTTTTCCCCCCCTTTCTTTCTCTCTTTATTATAAGCACTGACCAAAGAATCATCACTAAAAGAAATGTCCTTTTGCTTTTCTTTTTTTTTTTTTTTGCCCCTCTTTTTTTTTTCCCCTTTCTTTCACCACTTTTGGGAGCGTCTCCTCTTCCCTCCCTTTGCCAAAAATTTGCCTTTGGTTTGGCGCAAAAAGGGACCTCTCTGAAAGTATTATAAAAAAAAAAGAAAAAAAAAAAGAGTACAATATATATATATATATATATATATATATATATATATATATATATAATATTATAAACACACACACACACACATATATATATATTTATATATTATTCAGACAGTCATCACTCTTTTGATTTGGACAGTTTTGATTCCGATCTATGTGTTGTTGTTTCTGAATTATGATTGTTTGTTTACTGTTTCTTAAGATCATTCATAATCTTTATCTGTCCAATTTCTTATCACATTAGCCAGCCATCAACTCTCTCTCCCCTCCACAAAACTTTCTGTGCACCTACTAAACCATGTGTAATAAATTAAATCCAAATCTTTCACGTAATTGAATTTTTATGTATAATTTTCTTTTAAAAAAAAAAGTTGTGTAAAAAATTTTATTTAACATATTATATTATACCATGAAAGTCACATATTGCAATAATTTATTTTTAAAAATAATTATGTATGTGTTTTTAATAAATACAATACATTTGATAAAAATAATAATATATAGACACAAATAAGTAAGCGCTTTGTAAATGTTACACGACATCATGAGATCAACACTTGTTGTGAACGCTATGTAAGAATTTGAATGAGAATTTTGCATATGCAATCTAAGTTGAATCTCAATTAATTAAAACAGTAACATCGAATATCGAATAATCTAACAAAAATAAATAAATTCTTTCGCGTATCTATTTTTTAACAAATTAATTTATAACTATTCATTGTTTTATTCTTATATTATGTTAGGGTTTCATGTGAACATACATATATATATATATATATATATATATATATATATGTATGTATATATATTGCGATATTCATTGGTAATTAATGGTTTATTTTATTTTATTTTTTATTTAAAGTGAACATTTGATAATAATTCACGAGAATTCTTGCTTTTTTTTTTTTTTTTGTTAACAGCATGTTACCAATAACGTCTACCTAGTAACGGCAAAAACAGTTGTCGTTTTAATAGTAAAATGGTTGAGTTGATCTGAACTATCATGTTCTAACCCATCTAGCACTTCTCCACAATAATAATAATAATAACACTTGTAAAAATTTTTATTTTTTTATTTTAAAAAAAAAAAAAAAAGAAAGAAAAGAAAAGAAAAAAAGATTGTGACTGATTGTGATATAACAAGTCTACAGAAAGAAGATATTTTGTAGCATTTTCTTTAGTGGGTATTTAATGTGTATATAATTAAATTTATTTAGGGAAGAAAATAATATAATTTGACTAATATGCCCCCCTCCCCAAAAAGAGTACCTGGTTTCTTTGCTCAAAAAAGGAGGTGGAAATTAGAACATCCCATCAACTTGATAATTGAGTTTTCAATCGTTACATTCACAAATCAAATAATAGTAAATGAGATTAATTAGTGGCCCTTTTTCTTCTTCTTCTTCTTTCCCTTCCTCCTTTTCGCTGTAAAATTAGTGCCCTAAAATGTACTTTTCTTTTTTAATTCGCTATTCCCTTTTGATATGTACCTTTTTTAAGTATTATGATTTACGTTTATAATTTTTTTTTATTTAGCGTACGAGATATTTTAAATGTATCTCAATTATAAATGGTAATTTTAATTCATATCTATATTTTAATTTGAAATAGATAAATTATTTATACAGTAATTATAAAATACTTACAGTTAATTACTTAATAGTTTTATATATATATATATTATGACTGATTCTTTTTATATTTTAAATGTGAAATTAAGATATAAGAGAAAGAGAGAAGGGTCCAAAAAAGAGAAAAGAAAAGAAAAGGCCTTTATGAAATCTGGAAATTTCATTTGATTTTGATAGTCCAAAAGATTTACTGTCTCCAAGAATTAAGTAAATCAAAGAGACAAAAATTTGGTCTCCAATGACATTGTTTTTACGGATTGGTCTTGCAGAGTTCCAGCACAAGCAATGATGATATGATGAAGATCAATATATATTTATATATATATATATATGTATGTATATATATATTCTCACTCTCACACACAGACACACACAATGAAGTACGAAAAGAATGGTCTAAGACGATATAACGATAACTTTCTTTTTTACCTTCAAGTTTGACCAAATTTTTTTACCATCTTTGTGAATCAAGCATAATTATATATATAAGTCAGTACTTTGATCAAACGGTGAGCAGAATTGCAAGATTCGGTAACCAAAAAAAAAAAAAACATTCTTGGATTTGCGTCTGTCGGTATAGTACGTGAAATCAGAAAGAAAAAGAGATTTTTTTTTTTGAGAAAATTCTGAATTTTCTTTAATTAATTCGAGAATTTTTTTTAAAAAAAAAATAAAATTACGATACATAATTTAAATATAAGTACAAAATTACTCAAAATCTCTTACTTAACAAGTCCACGGAATTAAGGAAGCCATGAGAATTGAATTACAAAATTTACTCTCGAAAGACCAAAACTTAGGATGCTTCTTTCAGACATGTTCACAACGGATTCCCTAAACTCAAAGAGACTTTAGGACACAAACTTCTAACCCTTTTTCCTCAAATTCTTTGGAATATATATATTGTCGTCCTTCTTTTTTCTATTCCTTTCTACTTAGACTTTTGAATTCACCTTTTATTATTATTATTTTTCATATTCAGCAATTGTTAAATCTCACATGCATGAAAAAAAAAATGAAAAAAAAAAAAAAAAAAAAAAAAAAATTCACTTTGGACCGAAGAAAGACAGCATGCAATTTTAGGGCATATGGGTTCATGTCAGGTTCTGAATAATATATTCAAACCCCCCTAATCTCAATTGGCCGGTTTTCATGTATATTTGATTAGTTTTGAATCCTTTTTTCTTAGACCAAATACATATTCCAACAACAAGGTTAATCGATATATAATAACTTTACCTATAAAATATAATTATTATAAACTGAGTTACAATTTCAAAAAAAAAAAATGATAAAATACTTAATTCAATTAATAATAATCTTATTTATAATTGTAAATAATCATGTTCCAATTACATTAGATGATAAAAATATAAGAAAGAAAAATCGATAATTACCTTATATTATATATATATATATAACATAGACAAAGAGAGAAAGACATAGACACCACCACCCCCACTCTCCAGCCCTTATAATAAAAAGATATATATATATATATATATATTTTAAGGAAGGATTGGTCTAAAGACAATATAAGTTACCAACTGTTTGAGATCCGAGCTCTCCAGAGTGTCATTCACACCTTCCCATCAGTCTTTTGACACTCTATTTTTTTAACCTATCCTCAATTCCTTACATATATATACTTCATTTTGGTCCTCCTCTTTTTTTTTTTTTTTTTTTTTTTTACTGTATGGTGCGAACCCGATGTAATGTAATATTATAATATGTATAATATATATATATATATATATATTCTGACCATATTACTCCTCTTGATTTCTCTCTCTACATCTCAAAGATGAAGTATACTGTCTGTGGGGGTTGAGGGGTTAAAGGGGCCGGTGCATGTGTTTTTGTTCCTGTCTCTTCCATGATCATATGCTTAGGGTTTATGTTAGTGTCGTTTTTGGTCCTTGAGTTTGTGAATTTTGCATATACGATTAATGTTCCACTTGTTGCTGTGTCACTTTTCGTACCATCCTAGTTTAATCGTATGCTTAGTTGTTACCGAATTCCTTTTTATACGCTTACCTATTTTATTCTTAATTAATAAAAAAATAAATAAATAAAGAATTTTATATTAATTAGCATCCTTAATGAAAATGGATATAAGGCTTCAATTTAAATCATTTCAAAATTAATACAGTCAACTGAAAAAAATACATAGAATTGTAATATTTGATTCATTTTTAAACACTATTTTAATAGTTTGATTAATATTTTGAATGCAAAATATTGTTCAAGTTTGTTGGACTATTTATATTATAATTTGAAAATTATTATTGTTTGGCTCGATTAATTTGAATTATATTTTAAAATATATATATATATAAATTTAAATAGTAAAAAATATTAATATATGAGTATTATAATTTATTCACAAACACTCAATTATATTTACTTTTACAATTCAAAGTCGCTCTAAAAAATTATTTAAATTGTATTTATTTAATAAATAAAAATCAATCTTAATCAAATATAAACAAACTCGAATAAATTTTATTTACAAACTCTTTCACTTATAAACGTTTAACTTTTATAACCAATTATAATTTTTTGAAAATAATTTAAAAGTAAGTACATCACATATATATATATATATATATATATAAGAATTCAGAAGATCAATATATATATATATATATATAAATGGGAGAAGAGATTGTTTAATCTGTATCACTTGCCAAAAAATAGAAATTTATTAGAGATACTTACTGTCAATGGCTACTATAAAAAGAAAGGAACCTATATATTGGATCGTGACTTGGATGTATTCTTATATATATATAAAAATATGTAACGGCTGTTTAACATTTTTTTTAGTGAGTTTTGATGGATGCATTCTCCATAAATCATTTGGACAAATGGTAATAAAAACAAGAAAACGAGCTTTAAACAATTGTAGTTTAATTCTTTTTAAATAAAATTTTAAATTTGAAAATAAATAAATATTAAAAGAATTATTTTTTAAAAAATAATAATTTGACATAATTTAATATTATAAATTAACTAAATCTAAAATAATATTGAACAAAAAAAAAAGTACAGAAGAAAGAAATCTATATATAATTATATAAACAATTTTAGTAAATTAATTTATACGCACATAGGAAAATAAAATACATTCGTATACAATTATACAACTAAACTAATGTATTTAATGATAAGAAAAGTTAAGTGAAGGGTGACAAAAAAAAAAAAAAAAAAAAAAAGGAAAAAAAGGGGAAGGGTTAGAGTTGTCATATCAAATATATTATTTATATAAATTTTCCATCAAATTTCGAACTTCACATGGTTAGGCTGATACAGTAGTGAAAAAACAAAAGATATGAATGATTCAACTAAAGAAATTAAGAGAGAAGAGAGAGAGATTACCACTTATTTTGTTTTGATTTATACAATTAAATTCAATAATAAACCTAATTGTTCAATCAAATTAATTTAATTTAGTCAAGAAAGCGTAGCTCAACTAGTAGCAGCATCGCTTGTGATCCAAAAGGTCATAAATTTGAGACACGATAAATGTAAAAAAGCCTCTAAATTTCAAAAAAAAAAAAAAAAAAAATTAACTTGTGATTAATCCGAAAGAGATTTAATAGAGAGAAGTCCTCCAAGACTATAATACATGTTGTAATACGGTATAAAACTATCTCTGAAATGAGTCGAATTCAAGATATTTTATTTAACATTAATCTGGGACTGGGAGGGATCTATACATAGGGAGAGACTCTTAACATTACAACATAAGCAATTGAAATGCAATACATAGTTCTCCGACTCAAGACTTTTGACTTAACAAGTCTGGGACTGGGAGGGATCTATACATAGGGAGAGACTCTTAACAAATCCGGCGAAAGTAAAGAAAAGTGATACCAATCAAACTATTACCTTATTATCATATCAATTAAATATATTTTAAAAAAAAAAAAAAAAAAAATTGCATTTGACCAATTAGTGTAATTTTAGTTGTAGCGGGAATGCTCCCGCTCTTCTTTTGGCCAAAAAAATTAGTTTCATTTACTCTTCAAACTCAATCATTAGATTTTTTGAGCAAATGTTGAAAATCATCAATTCGCATTCTCCATAATAAATATATATTCAATGAATCGCGTGGAAGAAAAGTCTTTAGATTTTTTTTTTTTTTTTTTTTTTAAAGAAGAAATTGTCCAATTTCATAGTTTAATATATATATATATATATATATTTTAATTCTATATATCTTATTTAGGTTTTTTTTTTTTATTATTATTAAAAAAATAGTTAATTTTATTCCCGTATAATAATTTTCATACGGTATAATTTTTTTTTTTTTTTTTACTAAATTGTATAATAATAATTATAATATATCAATTTTTGAACAAAACGATGGAATGAATACAAGGAAATATAAAAAAAATAATAATAATAATAATAAGTGAACGAAAATCGACCAAATTTTCCTACAGAAATTCTATGTGGAAAATATTATAAAGGAAGACTTTAATACTAAAAACACAAAAGAGATTCAGATCAAAGCAACCCATACAGAATTATATGCAAAGAAAAAATGGGAATACTTTGTCTTACATTAATAAAAGAAAATTTTATAAGAAAATGATGGGATTGAGAAGGCATGTGCAGCCATTCCTATCACACACACACCCCCCCCCCCCTCCTCAACAGTCCGGTCCGCCACCACAACCGCCCCAAACATCTGCCGTTTCTTCCGTGTTTCCACCATAAATAAACCCTCAAAAAAAAAAAAAAAAAAAAAAAGCCCTAAATAATAGACAGTTATAAAATATTGTATGCTTGATTTGAGTTGGCAAGTGATTTGTCTTACCCTCCTCAATACCATCATTTTCATAATTTGATCTCATCACTCCAATAGCTTTGTTGTGTGCTTTGGGATATATATATATATATATATATATATAGATATTATATTATATATAAGCAGAGGACCACTAAGGCTTATTATGAACAAAAAGGGTGAGAAACAAGATTACAGAAATATTTCAGAAAATAAGGGGTACTTGTCCCTATAGCTCAAAACAATCTGCAATTGTTTCTCTTTTTTTTTTTTTTCCTTTGTGTGTATTATAGTCAAATTAATGGTGTTTGTGAATAAGGTGATAGTTCGATTAACAGGATTTTTAATCAGTCAAATAAATTTATCTTAAATTAATAAATAAAGATATCGAATTACAAATAATAATAATAATAATAATCCTTCGCTCTATGTATATTTTTAAAAGAGGAAGGTGATGAGAGTCAATAAAATAATATAATGATCAGTAGCTTTGGCAGCGAGTGTTTATCTTAGTAAGTAAGAATTAGAGAGGTGTGTTAGTGTGTGTGTGTACACGTGAGTTCAGAATCTTCAGATTCTGTTGCCCTCCAACTTCTACTTTCTTTAATTTAAATTAGGGGTGAGAATTTCTTGTAATCGTATCGAATTGAACTAAAATAATTATATTTAATTTGTCAATATGAACCCGACACAAATCCGAAAAAGTTCTACTTGAACACGATACAAAAATTAATCGTGTTAACTCGTCAATCCAATTATACCACGTATATAATTCAAAAATCAAGAATCTACTAATACGATTATACGATATTAACCGCTAAGTCGATTATTAAAATATTAATATTATATAATTTAATTATACATAAAATTTAAAAATAATAAAATTAGGTAATTATTTAATAATTAAATTAGAATATATAATTAAAAATGAAACTAATAATTAAAATAAAAATTAATTATTATTTAAACAGGTTATGCAAATTGAAAATGGATTACATGAGTTCAACCTATATACAATCAAAACACGATTATCATTAAATAAGTTGACCAGCTCTGACGCAAATCTATTTATCTTTAACTCTAACTGCTAATATCGTGTCCAAATTAGATATTGTCATTCTTAATTTAAACTTTTGATTTAAAAAAAAATATATATAATAACTCAATAATAAGCGATGTTATCAAAAAATATAAATATCGTGAAAATAATTGTCCGGATATATTAATCTCCTCGCATTCTTTGGACAATTTTTTTTTTTTTTTTTGTTGTGGAGCAGAAAATGATGGAGGCAATATAAAAAACTTATAAATTGTTAGAGATCCTTGAACTAGTATTGATGCCTTGCATTTAACGTTCACAAAAAGTTGTCTGTTGTTTGTCTTAATGTAAATCCTACATAGGTGTGAGGTGTGTATGTATGTATTAATTATTATTACTACTTATTTTACATTTTATATAAAAGAAAAAGAGTTATAGATGTTCCATCTGGATCACAATTCACATGTATAAGATCACTTGTGGGGGGAGGGGTTGTTGGTGATCCAAAATTATTGTCTTTTGGTATCCAAAGTAAAGTTTCATTTGTCAAATGGAATTGTGGTTGTAAGAATTCAACTTATCTTTCTCCAACACATTCAATTATATGCTCAGACTTTTAATTAGTCAGGATTTTTATAAGTAATTATTAACCATAAGGATGAAAAAAAAAAAAAATTTAATTTTTTGAAAAAATGTGTTTTGTGTATAAAAAATAATACGTGTTAGAAAAATTTATTTTGCAAAATTCGACTTTAATTTAGAATAACTTAACATAGTAGAGTTTCGAAGAAGAAAATTTTTTTAGATAGACTGAGTCATTATTCCGATTATTCAATTGAATTTGGTCACTGTTGATCCCATAGAGTTTAAACTATTGTTCGGCAAAAGATTTTATAGATATCTTTATTGATTAATTTAGAATGAATCTATGGAAAGAAACCCCTAAAATTACAACATATGATGGAAATATAATACAAAAATATTATCTATATAAATCCAACTTGATAAATCAAATAAAAAAACTTTATCAATTAAACCACCACCTTGTTTTTTCTTACATCATGGTTACTATCAAAAAAGGACATAATATAGTTGTTTTTTTTTTTTTTTTTTTCTGCTTTCTTTCTTTTCCATTTTCTCTTTGGGCTCCAAGATTATCCATGAGGTGAGATCTAAATGGAAGGTGGAACAAAAATTTAACTATAGATTATAAAAGCTTGTCTATTGAAAGTTGAAGTCATACCACATTTTTCTTTTTAGCTGTAATAAGCCCAAAATGTTAGAATGGACATGAGAGAAGCTCCAAATAGAAATTTTGTGAACTTCATATTCATGTAGAGCAAACCCAAATATGTTGCGTGAGTTGGTAATGTAATTTCAAACTCAAGTCGGGTAGGTTCTTAACCGCTGCATACGTAAGTGTGATTTTGATCTCTCGACTTCACTTAAGTTAAGAGAGTACTTTTTCAATTCACCTACACTTTGGGTTAAATTATTACTTTTTTATAATATAAAAAATATACATCTTTTATTTAAAAATATTAATACAAAGTGATTTTTTTTTTAAAAGATTTTAATGGAGGTACTAACAAGAGTAATTGATAAAAAGCATGATGTTAATTTTAGTAAGATTAATTAACTAACGTGTGCCCTTTTTTTTTTTTTTCTTAGTACACGAGATGTCTTAAATGAGTCTCAATTATGAGTAGCACCTTTTAAGTCATATCCACATTCAGACTAATCCCCGCACGAGTTAGGTAGGTCCCTTGCAAGGGATAAGTTTTAGCCCCAAGTTTTTAAACAGCTGCATACTTGAGTGTGATTTCAATCTCGCGACCTTACTTAAATTAAGAGAAAACCTTACCAACTCACCTACGCCTTGAGTTGAATACAAACGCCCTTAGGCTAAGGTTATAAACCAAATAAAAATCAATAAAAGGGCAGTGATGTTTCAGCCCAAAGCTCCATAATCAAAGGAAGAATGGAAAGCCCATGGCAGAACTAAACTTCGGGCCATTAATGTACGTTAAGGAAACTTCTGGAAAGAACTATAATGGACTCCACGCCCAATCTTTATTTATTTATTTTTGACAATCCCATAATGTAAAGTTTTCAAAGTCTAATTATTTTACATTAGATCTATCAATGAATTTAAAATACCAAAATTTAATTCGGATTCAACCATAAAAATATGATTTTGAATCTAATTTTTTTATATTTGAATCCAAATTTTATGTGTAACTAAAAATTAAATATTAATTAAGTTTGAATATGAAATTATAAATATTTTATTTGACGCATATCCGATTTAATAATTTTTAAATTAAATATATAAAATTTAATATATTATAGTAATCGTAGTGTTGACGTAAACAAAAAATTTCTTTTGCTAAATTAGTAAGTACATATTGAACTTTTTATTTTATCATCTTCTTTATATTATTTCTTTTTTCGATTTATTAAAAAGAGAATAATATATATATATATATATATATTAATTTTAACATTTTTTTTCACAACTTTAATAATCTTTAAAATATTAAATTTTAATTTATAATTTAATTTATATAAATTATCAATTATAAATATAGTTAAATTATTTAACAAATATTATAATAATAAACTATATTATAAGTCATTTAAATATAAATAATAAATATCAGATAATTATATTATTAAAAAAATAAATTAGGTAGAATATACTCTGTCCAGACTTAGAACCCTATAGGGTTAGATGCCTGCACAAAATTTTTAATCTTGTCGAGTATCAAGTAGGATATGAGTCTAAAAATATTTTTTTAGATTCGGGTGCAGAATTAATAATTCAAGACCCATAAACCTACTTACGACACATATCAAACTCTTAATTTCTTATAACATTTAAATAAAGTCTACCTATTTGTGTCACTTTTTCGTTTTAGTATAATTAACTAATTTCATCCTTGACTTTTATTTTTGACACAAGTAGTAAATAATTTGTAAATGCTACACAAGGTACATGTGTTATAAATGTCGTGTGAGATCTAGAGTGATTTATTATTATTATTATTATGAAATAAGAATTAAATTTTGTAAATACAATCTAAATTAAATTTAAATTAGTTTGAGAAGTAGATTAGATACCCTACAGTCTGACTAAGAGAATTCATCCCTACACATTTTTGCTTGGTGTGGTAATTTATATTTATTTTTAATTAAAATTATTCTCAAAATATTTTTAATTAAATTAAAATATTCATTTTCTTGTTAAATAATTAATTATAAATAAATTTAATTGACAAATTATTTTAATGTAGTTAATTTTTTTTTTAAAAAAAAAATCACTTTAACTTAAAATTATATATAAATATGAGAGATCACGACGGACAAAATTATAAAATTATGGTATGAATTTGTCGTTGGTTTTATGATCAACAATACCTTTCTTTTCTTAGGACATTAGACTTAGGTTATGTTCGTAAGATTATTCGATTCGATTATTGAAATAATTGTTCTTTCTTTTTCTTTTTTTTTTTTCTTTTTTTTTTTTTTTGGCCAAAGGACATTAAAACAGCAACTGCTATAAAACCTAACAAATTGCGTTCTCAAATGGCACTGAAACTCTCATCCATTGTATCATCCGCTGTGGTGGGTCGCCGATTACCTCTTGTGGGTGCTTTTTGTATGCTCAGTTTTGGTCTCTCCCATATCTGCCGTCCTATTCCTAGTCCTTTCCCCTCCAACACGGGTGCTGTGAAGTCCCTTCCCTTTGCCTCTCTTGCGGGGTAATTTGGTTTTTTGTTTAGTTGTGTGCATACATACTCCAGAATTTGTTTCTCTGTTCTTGGTAAATTACATAGTAATCGTTTTTTTTTTTTTTTTTTTCTTTCCATAGTAGTGCAAGAATGGAAGCCGACACCAAAACTGTTCCGAGCATTGTCGTCTATGTTACCGTTCCTAATAAGGAGGCTGGTTAGTTTCCTTCCTCTTTCATTTATTTATTTATTTTTCCGTTAAGCAATTTTTGTGGGTGTAATAGTTCTAAAGAATCGGTTGAACTTCACAATAATAACATTTGATTAAGGAAATCCAAATAATTCGGACAATTGAAGTTGAAGTGCTCCATAATTTTGTTTATTTTAGCTGATTTTTGAATGTATTGTCTATTCGGTATATACCTTTTGTTCTGTGAACTGGAGTTGTGTTGGAATAATCACTGATCATCTTTATTGTCTTAGTGGAAAAATTGTTTAAATTTGGTCTTACTGTTACCCAAAGAGCACTAGTGCTGATAACTTTTCTCCAAAGTAGTAAAAACTTAGGAGGAACAGAGGAGATAGGTGGAGGGTGGGTCACGGGTGTGGAGAGATGAGAACAAGAATTCATATCATCTTATCTAAGGGGAGTATGTTGAATAGCTCCAATTATCTGATCACAGAGGATTTGACTGTGATATATGTTCTTCCGCTGTAAGTTAATGGATGAGAATGATGTGTATCTTATTAGTGAAGTTGGTAATGCATGTGTGCTTGTTCTTATCAATTCAGGTATGAAATTAGCAGAAAGCATTGTCAAAGAAAGGCTTGCAGCTTGTGTAAACCGAGTACCAGGCATGTGATCCTATCTCTTATCCGAGACATGTTTTATTATATGTCAACTGTATCATTTTACTTTCAATATTATTTTGCTAAACATGTATATCCTTCTTTTCCCCTAGCATGGCATGATCGGTGATGTTTTTCAGCCTAAAATTCATACCATATCTAAGTCCAAATGAATTGCGATAAAATTAAATAAAATCATGATGGGATTGATTGACTGATTAGGGGAAGCTTCAAATCCACTTTAAACCTATAGTTCTACATCTTATAAGGTTTTGGTCTCCTAGTATGTCTTTTTCACGCGAGGAAATGGAGAGACCCGTCCGGTGGTCATATTACTCTCTCTAAGTCTTAAGTGCTTAGATGAGGATTATATTGTTGGTACATATTTACTTTCTTTGGTATTTTTCATTTAATAGGTTCAAGGCTTAGTCACCTTTGGTTGAAGAGGATGGTTATGGGCTATCACAGTACAATTGTATCTGGGGAGTATATAGAGTTTGAGGATTCCACTTAAACTATGAATGAACCTCGCAAATTTTACTCATGTTGTTTGTTCTCTTCAATACTTCCCAAATTTGTTATATTCCCCTTGTTGCCATGTGCTTGGAATTAATATAGTAAGACTAGCTTGCATTTTTTATGCAACTTCATTACAGCATCTATGGAGCAGCAGCACAACAATATGGGCTAATAGACAAACATCAAAGATGTAATCGGCAATTGAAACCGGTGAATGGTTAAGAACTGTAAAACCAGGGTAAAAATCTTAGAATGGGAGGGGAAGATGTTAGAAATGCTCAAAATATAGTAGAAATGCTTTTTTTTTTTTTTTTTTTTTTTTTTGTTTGTGTGGGGGTGGGGGGGGAAGAGATGCAAGAATTTCGATTTTTCTCTTTTACCAGGAAGTGCTAAGAACTCTTTTGCACCTGGATTTGTGCAGAACTTTCCTTTGTTATGAAAACAATAGAAGTTATTAACTGATATTTTAATGTATCTTTTTGAGTACTTAGCCTCTGAAGTTCTTTTATCTATCTGTTAAAATATTCTCCTTGTGGTTTGCAGGAGTGGAGTCTGTTTATGAATGGAAAGGAGAGGTAAGATGTTGCCCTGTCATTCCCAACAGATTTTGAGGGATCCTTGATCCATTTGTGCATGAGTGCTCGGTGTTTTATCTTTGTGCAGTATATAGAACTAGTTTTTATATTGGTTGCAGATACAAACTGACTCGGAGGAGCTGCTCATAATCAAGACAAGGGAGTCCCTTTTGGGAGCTCTGACAGAGCATGTCAAATCAAACCATGAATACGAGTAAGTCTTTCTTTACTTAACTCATTTTCTTTCTCTGGTTACCATTAAATCCTTATGGTTCCAACCAACCCCACTTCCCTTTCTTATGTTGGTAAAAAGGGGTTGGTAGATCTCACTGAATTCTAAGGATAAATTTTAGTAGCTCATAACTTGATGATGATATTGATGGATCATTTGGAAATTGTGCAACTAATGCGCCAACGAAAGCAAATACATATTAGATCAGTGGTAGATTCCCTACATGATTTACTTGCTCAAATAATGGCATATATTTCCCAAAAAGAAGGCTCTAAAACAAGAGAGAGCATTCTTATTTCTTAGCTCTGCCTTTTCAAATATCGTGCTAATAGCTTCTTCTTTTTCTGGTTCTATGAAGGGTGCCTGAAGTTATTGCGTTACCCATAACTGGTGGCAACCTCCAGTATCTTGAATGGATCAAAAATAGCACAAGGAGCTAAAGAAATTGGTTCTGCGTTACTCCAAGTTTGCCAATAAATGAAGAATTTGAGATAGAAGCTTCTGCTCTATTGCAAATTCGAAATTCGCGATACTGTTGTTTCAAGTCCAATGGTATAAACTTATATATGTACATGTATTATGATGGAGTTTTAATTTTAGTACGACATATACGAGTGAAATGTAGAACGTAGTCATCCAACATCTTATTATATATATCAATTGAATATATATATATATATTGAAAAAATATTGCATTTGACCAATTAGTCTAATTCCAGCTATAAAATAAATGCATCAAAGTCTTCAATTAAAATTTAAAATACATAAATAAATAATAATTTTTAAAAAAAAAAAAAAACCATTATTCACTGTTGTAGTTAGTCTGAGGATACATTTGCTGTTCAAACTCGATCATTAGATTTCTTGAGCAAATGTTGAAAATCGCAGTCTGCATAATATATGTATATATATATTAAAAAATAAAAAATAAAGAAGAAGAAATTGGCGAATTTCATAGTTTAATCTATATTTTTTTAATGCTATATATCTTGTTTAATTTTTTTTTTCAAAGGTTAATTTTATTTTTGTATTATAATTTTTCATACAGTATAATTTCTCTTTTAAAATTGTATATGATTTATATAGGGACTAAATTGCATAATAATAATAAATCATAATATATTAATTTTTAAACAAAATGATCTAATGAATACACGAAAATATATATATAAATAATAATAAGTGCACGAAATGGACCAATTTTTTTTTTTTTTTTTTGTAAGTGAAATTTCATTAATAAAAAGAAAAATTACACATAAATGAATAAACATTATTTACGGTAACAAAATACACATCCAATTTAAGAAAAGTGAAAAACAAAATATTCAACTTAAAAAATATAGGTAAGTCAAATAAGACATAAAACACACAACAAATACAAAACAAACACAATAAAATCATCCTCCCAACTATTTCTACAGCAATCCCATCATCGGCTACAGCTATCATCTGCAAGGAGAGCTCGACTTCATCTTCCTCATTCAACAACAAACTCAGAGATCTTGGGTGCATCAAAAATCTCAGAGGAAGTCTGAGAAAAAGATAAAGATCGAGTAAGGGGTCCAAATCTGAATCGGTTTTAGAAATAAATTCTTCTAAAAAAAAAAAAAAGACATGATCTTGCAAGATCAAACAAAGATCTTGCATTTGAAGAGTAGAAAATGATAAAAAAAATTAAAAAAATAGTAGAATGATAGACAAAAGAACACACAAAAATAGAAAAAAAAAGATGAGTAAAAATAAATGAAAGGAAATGGGTCTTCGACCAAGAGAGAAGCTTAGCCGAAGCTGAGCGTCCTGTTGGCCGGAGCAGAACTGAAGAATAAAAAAGGGAGTGCAACAGCGGCAGGGCAACTCGGGAAGAGAAAGAGTAGAAAGAGAATGAGTCTTGAAATGGACCAATTTTTAATAACATATTCATGTTGCAATAACAATCCCAATGGTGCAATCTTTGCAAAACAGAAAATCCTATGCTAAAAACCAGCTCTTCTTGGATTTTATCAAGTTCATATCAGAAGTGGTTTATCCCCTCTCCAATTTTTCATTTTTTTTCTGTTTAGGAAGGAAATAGAGAGACAAAAAAAAAAAAAAAAAAAAAAAAAAAAAAAAAAAGATTGGATGTTTATGCCCTAAGTCCAACTTGCAAGTAAATTAGTGAAGTACTTTTCAAATTTAAGTGCTATAATAAGTTTAAAATTATATTTACATATACAATTATTTAAAAATTTGTGATCAGAATTTATTTTTTCAAAGGAACTTACTTGATTTGAATAGAGATTAGTCGATCGTAAATATGATTTAAAAATGTTGTCCATTGTCAAGACCCATTTAAAACACCGTCCACTAAACAGAGATACTCAGGAAACCTGAGGACCTTAACAAAAGATCTGCTAAAGAAACAATATTGCTTTTATTTTAATAATATTAAGAGAATCTTTATCATATCAAACAGTGACAATTCAATAATAAACCTACACATAAATATTTACTTTTTTATAATATAAAATATACATCTTTTATTTAAAAAATATATATATATATATATATATATTAACACGAAGTGATATATATATATATATATATATATGTTAAGGTTTTAATAGAAGTACTAACAAGAGTTATTAATAATAGAAAAGGATGATGTTAATTTTAATAAGATTAATTAACTAACATGTATTGCTTATTAAAAACGCCCTTAAGCCAAGGTTATAAACCAATTAAAAAATAATGAAAGAGAATTTCAAGATGTAGGTGAGTTGATAAGGTGTTCTCCTAGGTTAAGTGAGATCGCGAGATTAAAATTGCACTCATGTATGTACCTATTTAAAAACTTGGATTAAAACTTATCTTCCGGACCTATTCGTCTCGACAAAAGGACAGTGATGGTTTCAGCCCAAAGGCCCAAAATGATACAAAGGATGGAAAGCCCATGGCACAACTAAATTTTGGCTACGTATGTACCTTAAGGAAACTTTTGGAAAGAACTATCATGGGCTCCATGCCCAATCTTTATTTATTTATTTCTTTTAATTATTTCGGTATTTAAAGTTATTTTTGACCGACAAAGTCTAATTTTTACAAATACTTAAAAAAAAAGTCATCATGTTAACTCTTATATAAAACTGACGACCAATATCAAATTTATAATTTCGTGTAATATTTACAGGACGCATATTCACTTGTGTCACTCTTTCATCTTAATATAATTAACCAATTTCATCATTAACTTTTATGTTTGGCACAAGTAATAAGTAGTTTGTGAATATTATACAAAACACTCATTGTAAGTGTCAAGTCTTTCTCTAAATAAGAATTAGACTCTATGACACAATCTAAATCAAATCCTAATTAGTTGAAGCAAAGTACCTAATAGTCTTAACTAAAAAATTTTCGTCCGTATGTATTTTTGTTTGTTATGATCATTTATATTTATTTTTAAGTATAATAATTTTTTAAACATTTTCAATTAAATTAAATTGGTTATTTGTTCGTTAAATAACTAATAGTAATTAACAAATTTAATTATTTAACATTTAATTTAATTACAAATTTTGAAAAAATCACTTTAACTATATATATATATAAGACATCATGACAGACAAAAGTATAAAAATATGGCATGAATTTGTTAATTATTCTTAATTTTATGATCAACAATACCTTTCTTTTCTTAGGACATTAGAAAGGTTATGTTCCTAAGATTATTCGATCCGATGTTGTTGAGAATCAAAGGATAAACACAGGTGTAACTTTTGGGTAAGGGCATTGGTTAGGAAATGCTTAGCTAGCACTGTGTTAGTTAGGATTACACGAATTACTCATGATCTGTACAGCTCAGATATTTTTCTTATTTGGATGGCTACGATGGCTTATATAGTTTTGATAAATAGGATCTGCTTCCTATATATATTCAGCTTTATATTCTTTCCAAAGTTAATGAGAATTAATCTTCCACACAATTCTGTTTCTTGATATTTGTTCTCTCACTTTCATTCTTCATTTGATATTTCTTGTTTCAATATGGTATCAGAGCTTTCGGAATCAAATCTTTCCTTGCCTTTCATTCTTCAATTCTTTTAGCTTTTCTTTTGGTTTGAATTATTGTCACAAAAATTCTAGAGTGTCTTCTTCAAACCTAATGGATATACATAATTCATTGTACCTACATCCTTCTAATAATTCACGTCAAAATTTTGTCAATAAATTGTTCGATGGTGCTGACTTTCAAAAACTGAAAAGGTCTGTCAAAATTGCAATGTTGGTTTGCAACAAACTGGGGCTCATCAATGGTATTGTTCAAAAACTAAGTCTAGAGGATGAGGATTTCAAAACTTGTGAAAGAGTCAACAATATTTTAATGTCTTAACTCTTAAATTCTGTCAAGAAGGGCATTGCTGACAACTTGTTATATTGTGGTAGTGCTAGAGATCTTTGGATTGAATTGGAGGATAGATTTGAACAAAGCAATAGGACTCAAATTTTTCAATTACAAATGAATTATTGTCTTTTTCTCAAGGAAGTAGTAGTATTATTGCATACTATACTAGAATAAAGAAAGTTTGGGATGAATTGTTAAATCTATACTACATGCCTCCTTGTGAAACAGTCGACAATATGGTAATGTCTTAACTCTTAAATTCTGTCAAGGCATTGCTGACAGCTTGTTATATTGTGGTAGTGCTAGAGATCTTTGGATTGAATTGGAGGATAGATTTGAACAAAGCAATGGGACTCAAAATTTTCAATTACAAAATAAATCATTGTCTATTTCTCGAGGAAGTAGTAGTATTGTTGCATACTATACTAGAATAAAGAAATTTTGGGATGAATTGTTAAATCTATACTACATGCCTCCTTGTGAAAGAGTCAACAATATGGTAATGTCTTAACTCTTAAATTCTGTCGATAAGGGCATTGCTGATAGCTTGTTATATTGTGATAGTGCTAGCGATCTTTGGGTTGAATTGGAGGATAGATTTGAACAAAGCAATGGGACTCAAAATTTTCAATTACAAAATGAATTATTGTCTATTTCTCAAGGAACTAGTAGTATTGTTGCATACTATACTAGAATAAAGAAAGTTTGGGATGAATTTTTAAATCTATACTACATGCCTCCTTGTTCTTTGGGGACAACTTATCGAATAGTTCAATTTTAGTAGGAACACAACTTATACAGTTTTTAATGGGATTGAACAATTGTATAACTAGAACAATTGGAGGATAGCTTAGACAATTGTCTTGTGGCATAATTAATGAACCTTGGATAATTGATGTGGTGCAACAAATCACATGACTCACAATAAACAATTTTTGTTCATCATGACACTTTAAAACAACCCTTCTTTGTCATTCTACCAAATGGAACTAAAGTGAAAGTTGTTTCTAGTGGAACAGTTCATTTTGCATCAAATCTTGTTTTGCAAAACATTTTATATGTTCCACAATTTCACTTCAACTTGATTTCTATTGAAAAATTACTAAAAGACCTACATAATACACTTGTCTTCACATCCTCTTGCTATTATTTGCAAGCCCCTTCAATGAAGAGGCCACAGGTGATTGGTAAAATCCAACATGGAGTCATGTGTTACAAACTTAAAGAGAGAATTCCTATTCACACTAATTCTCAATGGTTGAATTCTACTATCTTGTGCTCTTGCAAATTCTTTTATCCTCATATTGTTTGCACTTTCCAATCTAAGCCTAGTACTAAGAACAATCTACTATGGCATTATAGACATAGTCATTTTCCTATTGATAAGATTTGTAAACTTGATATTGGTTGTGATATAAATAAAACTACATTTGATTCTTGCATAATTTGTGCTACGACTAAACAAATTAAGCTTCCTTTCACTTTGAGTACTTCAAATTCCTTGCATCCTTTTCACCTTGTTCATTTGACATTTGGGGACCATATCACACAACTACTTTTAAGGACTATAAATATTTTCTTACCATAGTTGATGACTATAGTGGAGCTACTTGAAACTACTTAATCAGTCACAAAAGCAATGATTTTACTATCATTAAGGCTTTTGTTTCTATGGTTAAAAATCAGTTTTCTTGTACTGTTTAAACCTTTTAGAAGTGATAATGCTTTAGAATTAGGTTCCAACAAGGAAGTTTCATCTTTTTTTTCAAGAGGAAGTCATTTCACACCAAACCTCTGTGAGAGATACACCACAACAAAATGGTGTTATTGAAAGAAAATATAGACATCTTTTAGAGGTATGTAGAGCCTTACTTTTAAATCCAATTTGCCCTTATATCTGTGGGGTCACTGTTTACTTGCTGCAACATATTTGATCAATAGATATCCTACTATTACTCTCAAAGGTTCCACACCTTTTGAAAAACTTTTTTGAGCCAAACCTTTTTATTCTCATCTTAGATCTTTTGGTTGCCTTTGTTATGTTAGTACTCAAAAGAAAGGTAGAGATAAATTGCAACCAATAGCTCAAGCTTGTGTTTTCATAAGTTACCCCATTGGTCAAAAAGCCTACAAAATTTTTGATCTATCAACCAAGCAAATCTTTGTCTTGAGATATCATTTTTCATGAGAACATTTTTCCTTACCACCTATAAAAATGGAATCACTTTGTGAATTTCCCTACTCTTCCCCTTCCCATATCTGAGCTTGCTAAACATCATACTGTTCCTAAAATAACAAATTCCACTTTTCTCATATTCTCTCCTAATTCTTCACACCATGAAACTTTACCTAATGTTTCTAACCTCTCGTCACAACATCATTCTTCACATCAAAATATAAAGCCACAAAGGATAAAAAGAAGGCCTCAATATTTGCAAGATTATGTTTATTACTCTCAAATTCCTGAGCACCTAATTAGTCCTTCTTATAATAATCTTTTTTCTGTCTTCGTTTTCTCGTTCTAGTTATTCCATTATTGCTCACGTCTCCTCCCTTTTAATTGGAAAACATCATGATTCTATTATGCAAGATCTTAATCATGCGACAACAAAAAGCTTGTTTGAACCACTAAGCTATGAAAAAGTTGTCGCTATACCTTAGTGGTAGTCTGCTATGCAAGAAGAATTTAGTGCTTTGCTTGACAATAATACATGGGTTTGGTACCTCTACCTAAAAGTGAAAAGGCTATTGGACGTAAATGGGTCTCTAAAATCAAGTACAAGGAAGATGGAACTATAGAAAGGTGCAAAGCAAGATTAGTTGCTAAAGGTTTACTCAAAAAGGGGGGAATTAATTACACAAAGAATTTTACACTTGTCGTGAAAATGACAACTATTAGGTGTTTAGTTTCAGTTGTTGTCAAAAATGGCTGGTTTCTTTCCCAATTGGATGTAAACAATGCTTTTCTTCATAGATTGTTAGATGAAGTCTACATGTCACCATCACCTGGTCTTGTTTTATCTCATCCACAGGAGGTTCGCAAGTTTAAAAAAAAAAAAATTATTGTATGGTCTTAAGCAGGCTTCTAGACAATCGAATCACAAGTTATCCGAGTTTTTACTCTCTTTGGATTTTCATCAATCAAAGAATGACTATTCTTTATTTTCCAACATCAACATGGCTTAGTTATCTTTCTAGCAGTATATGTAGATGATGTGATCATTACATGTGATAATGTTGAAGGAATCACTGTTGTTAAGAAACTTCTTGATGATATTTTCAAGATTAAAAATTTAGGAGCTATTAACTACTTTTTGGAGATGAAATTTTAGTATTCTAATAAAGGTATTCTCATCCATAAGAAAAAATATGTTGAAGACTTATTGAACAATTCAGGATGTGACTTGTCCAATTGTTGTTCAATTCCTCTTGATACTTCTCAGAAGCTAAGTGCAAATATTAGAGATTTTTATTCTGATGTAGAAAGGTGCAAAAGTTTGGTTGGAAAGTTTAATTATCTTACCAACACAAGACCTAATATGAGTTTCAACAACTTAGCCAATTTCTCCAAGAACCAAGAGTTCTTCACTTCAAAGGTGTAATTCATGTTTTGAAATATCTAAAAGGCATGGTTGTTACAAGAATTTTTGTTGATTACAAGACTGATTTTACCATTTCTGCTTATTCAAATTATAATTGGAGTTCTTGCATTGATAACATAAGATATGACAGTGAATATTTGGTGCTTTTGGGAGGTTGTTTAGTGTAAGAAACAACCAATTGTTTCTTTATCTTCAACTAAGGAAGAATATAGAGCTTTAAAGTAAAGCTACTACAAAACTAATTTGGTTAAGTAGGCTACTTCATGGGCTTACAGTTTCTATGTCCTATCCTCTTGTCCTTCACACTGATAGTCAAATTGCTTTGCAGTTAATAAAAAATCCTATTTACCACGAGTGAACCAAACACATTAAGCTTGACTGTCATTTTATTTGTGATAAGATCATCAATGGGTTCATTGTCATCTTGACTAAAAGATTGACAAGACCCTTACATTACATGTACAATACTGTTACCAAGCTGGGAGTTTCTTGTAATCAACTCTCCAACTTGAGGGGGTGTTGTGAATCAAAGGATAAACACAAGTGCTACTTCTGCTAAGGGCATTGATTAGAAAATGTTTAATTGGCAGTGTGTTAATTAGGATTACATGAATTACTCATGATCTGTACACCTCAAGTATTTTTCTTATTTGGATGGCTAAAATGACTTGTATAGTTTTGATCAAATAGGATCTGCTTCCTATATATATATATATATTCAAATTTAGTCAAATTAGCATAAATAGTCCCTAAACTATTTGGTGACATTGGTCCCCGAATTAATTTTTTGGTAACATTAGTCCTTGAACTATGTTCAATTGTATGACATTGGTCCCTGAATTAATTTTTTTGGTGACATTGATCCCTGCACTATGTTCAATTGTGTGACATTGGTCCTTTTGGTTAAATTTTTCTATTAAGAAGAAAACTGTTTTCTTTCTTTTGTTCCGTTTTGCATTTTCTGTGGGTGTAATGGTTCTAAAGAATCGGTTGAATTTGAAGTTGAATTCACAGTACTAAAATTTGATTAAGGAAATCCAAATAATTCGGACAATTGAAGTTGAAGTGCTCCATAATTTTGTTTAGTTTAGCTGATTTTGGAATGTATAGTCTATTCGGTATGTACCTTTTATTCTCTTGTTATCATTCCTCTTCAACTCCTATTCGTGGTTGCTCTGATTTCTTTGACTAAAAGTTTCTGTGAACTGGAGTTGGTTTGGCATAATCACTGATCATCCTTATTGTCTTAGTTGGAAATTTGTTTAAATTTGGTCTTAGTGTTACCCCAGAAGCACTAGTGCTACTGATTACTTTTCTCTAAAGAAGTAAAAACTTAGGAGGAACTGAGGAGATAGGTGGAGAGTGGGTGTGGGGAGATGAGAAACAAGAATTCATATCATCTTATCTATGGGAGTAAGTTGAGTAGCTGCATTTAGCTGATCACAGAGGATTTGACTTTGATCTATGTTCTTCTGATGCAAGTTAGTTGATGAGCATGTATTAGTGAAGTTGATAATGTGGGTGTGCTTGTTCTTATCAATTCAGGTATGAAATTAGCAGAGAGCATTGTCAAAGAAAGGCTTGCAACATGTGTAAACCGAGCACCAGGCATGTGATCCTATCTCTTATCCGAGACATGTTTTATTATATGTCAACTGTGTCATTTTACTTTCAATATTTTTTGCTAAACATGTATATCCTTCTTTTCCCCTAGCATGGCATGATTGGTGATCTTTTTCAGCCTAAATTCATACCACATCTAAGTCCAAATGAAGTGAATAAAATTATATAAAATCATGATGAGATTGATTCACAGATTAGGAGAAGCTTCAAATCCACTTTAAACCTATAGTTCTACATCTTGTAAGGTTTTGTTCTCCTCTATGTCTTTTCCACGCAAGGAAATGGAGAGACCTGTCCAGTGGTCATATTACTCTCTCTACGTCTTTTTTTTTTTTTTTTTTTTGGTAAGTTAAACTCTCAAGGTCTTAAGTGCAAATATGAGGATTATATTTTTGGTAAATATTTAATTTATTTTGTAAAGTTTTTTTATTTAATATGTTAAAGGTTTAGTCACCTTTGGTTGAAGAGATGGTTATGGCTAGGCTATCACAGTGCAATAGTATGTGTGGAATATTTAGCGTAGGATTTCAATTAAACTAGGAAAGAACCTCTCAAATTTCACTCATGTTGTTCGTTCTCTTCAATACTTCTCAAATTTGTTATATTCCCTTTGTTGCCATGTCATTCTTGAAATTAATATAGTGAGACCTAGCTTGCATGTTTTATGCAACTTCATTACAGCATCAGCAGTACTGCAATATGCGCTAATAGACAAACATCAAAGATGTAATAGTCAATTGGAACCGGTGAATGGCTAAGAACTATAAAACCAGTGTGGAAGTGTTAGAATGCCAGGAGAAGATGTTAGAAAGGCTTTGTTTGTTTTTTTTTTTTTTTTTGTGTGTGTGTGTGTGTGTTGTGGGGGTGTGGAGGAAGAGATGTGAGAGTTTCCATTTTTCTCTTTTACCCAGAAGTGCTAAGAACTATTTTGCACCTTGACTTGTGCGGAACTTTCGTTGTTATGAAGCAATAGAAGTTATTAACTGATATTTTAATGTTTCTTGTGAGCACCTAGCCTCTGAAGTTTTTTTTATCTATCTGTTAAAAATATTCTCCTTGTGGTTTGCAGGGGTGGAGTCTGTTTATGAATGGAAAGGAGAGGTAAATGTTGCCCTGCCATCCACAACAGATTTTGAGGGATCCTTAATGCATTTATGCATGAGTACTCGGCATTTTTATCTTTGTGCAGTATATAGAACTTGTTTTTATATTGATTGCAGATACAAACTGGCTCGGAGGAGCTGCTCATAATCAAGACAAGGGTGTTCCTTTTGGGAGCTCTGACTGAGCATGTCAAATCAAACCATGAATACGAGTAAGTCATTCTTTATTTAATTTCTTTTTCTGGGTACCATTAAATCCTTATGGTTCCAACCAACCCCACTTCCCTTTCTAATGTTGGTAAAAAGGGTTAGCAGATCTCACTGAATTCTAAGGATAAATTTTAGTTCATAACTTGATGATAATATTGATGGATCATTTGGAAATTGTGCAATTAATGTGGTAACGGGAGCAAATACGTGTTAGATCAGTGGCAGATACCCTGCCTGATTCACTTGCTCAAATAATGGTATATATTGTCCGAAAAGAAGGATGTAAAACAAGAGAGAGCATTCGTATTTCTTAGCTATGCTTATTAAGTATCGTATTAATAGCCCTTTTTTTTTTTTTTCCCTATATCGTTATATGAAGGGTGCTTGAAGTTATTGCATTACCTCCGCCAGTATGTTGAATGGATCAAAAATAGCACAAGGAGCTAAAGGAATTGGTTCTGCGTTACTCCAAGTTTGGCAATAAATGAAGAATTGAGATAAAAGTTTCTGCTCTGTTGCAAATTCGAAATTCGCAAAACTGTTGTTTCAAGTCCAATGGTATATACTTACATACATATATTGTAATGGAGCTTTTAACTTTTTAGTTGGCATTGCTGTGAACACTTGAAAACATATTATGCCCACTGGATGCTATATATCCAGTGCTTGTACTTGTATCTTTCATATGTTTTGTTCCCCTTCCAAGAGATATTCACCAAAACATCATCTTGTCTGTAACTTCGACAACTCAGACAGCCGCGGCATCCCAAAAGATTGTGGTGTAAATTCTGAAACATGCCCTGTAAAATAAAAGATCATTTCATAACAAGACCCTACTGTGGCCTGTCCTTCCTGCGGATATGTAGCCCCATTATCTCTTGCTTGTACCAGATATTTCTTTCTTTCCAAGGTTGTCAATTAAGTGGCGGAGCCGAAACTCGAAAAGACTTTGGCCCACGGTGGAGCATCAAGGACCACACAAACCCAGTACCGTGTCTTTTTGTTAGGCAGCCCTTCTTGATGATAATGAACTGTTGACACGAAACAATTGGCTTCAAGTACTCGTCTTTAGTCGTTATCTACATCATATAATACATACAACTGGGTTGTTTTGTCTCTGGTGAGCTTACCGACTGTTGCTCCAAGAATAACCAATTTAATAATTTAATTATGGAAAGAGAACACTTTAATATCAACGTCTATGAAATGAAGGCCATATTAGAATCCTTGGAGACGGGTGAGGCCATAAACCTACGAAATTTTTATTTATCACGAACTAAGGTAAGAATTTTTTAAAAATAAAGGCGAGTAATATATTATATCCTAGATAGAGCACAATAGCACGCTATCTCAAAATTGAAGCAAGGTTGCAGCAGAATTGCCAAATTTTTCATTTGCATAAGAGTTCCACATCCCAAATCACTATTAATCCCAGAACTAGGATTAGTTTAAATAAGAAAGATATCATGTCATAGCCTGACACCTGTTTCTTTTAAGTAACACACCACTAGTCAGCATAAACAAATGACATTCCAGCCCACCTCCTTGAGGAGCCGTCAAAATGCTGTTGGCCTACAGATCAAGGCTCGTCCAACTGATCCTGCATATAACAATGCGAAAGCAAACAAGCATGTCAAAAGTTGACTACAGGAGCGTAAATGTAATGAGAAGTGGATGTCATGCACTACCTGAGCATCTGAGGTCCAGAGTGTAAGGTTGTCCCTCAGAAGTTGCATGATGAGGGTGCTGTCCTTGTAAGATTCTTCTCCCAAAGTGTCCAACTCGGCTATAGCTTCCTCAAATGCCTAAACAAAAGGTATAAAAGACCCAAATAAATTTCTTGTATCATGAATGTATAGAAACAGAATCCACCCTTCATTAACATTTAATATTACAAATCCAGCAATAAAGAATGTGGGGTGGGCTCGGATCAGTCTTGCACAAGTTAAAAATTGCAAGACACTGTTTACACTTAAAATTTGTGTCCACCCATAACACAGCTACCAAAAGTATTGGTTGCATATGCAGCAATGGCCAAGGAGTATTATCCCAAGGAAACACAAAGAGTAAAAAGAGAGTAGACACGAAACAATTGCAAAACACATCAAAAAAGGTTAGGAAAAGGGCTAACCACCTCTAACCACTATCATTTGTATTCTGGGTTTAAAGATAGGGGGACATACTCAAACTCAACTTGTTTGCAAACCATAGGAACCAAAATACAAATTTCAATTGCGAGAAAATAAGAAAACCTTCTGGCAAAAAGAACTGGCTAGTCATTCATCAGATAGAATAGAATACTTTGTAAGCATGACACATGCAAGTAACAAATCTAGCAATTAGGGTATGCACAAAGCAAATTATCAAAAAAAGAAAAATGTGAATGTAAAAAGCAAGAAGGCTGCAGCATACTTGTACCAATAAAAGAAGGATACAGGTAGGAGGAGATATGCTACCAAAATTTTAACAGAAAGGGACACATGAGGCAACAAATATTTAAGATATTTTTACCATTGAATGAAAACTTTGGAGGAGTTTTTCCACATTTAGGATGTTAAGGTAACATCTTTAGAAATTACAAGTTGTTGATTCAAAACTGTCTAGCATAGTAAAGCTAAACATGAAATATACAGGTGCTTACTAATCTAATTCCCAAGAACAAGCTGACGGAAAGCAAAGAGACAACAGCATATAGCCAAAATTGAACATATCAACAGCATAGGAGTTTACCTGTTTCGCCATACTACAGGCTTTATCAGATGAGTTAAGAATTTCATAGTAAAATACTGAAAAGTTCAGCGCAAGTCCTAGCCTTATCGGATGTGTTGGAGGAAGATCTGACAGAGCAATGTCCTTCAATTATAGCAGTAAAGACATGTTAGAGCAATAAAAAGACATAACCCAACCTGAAACTGTAAAAAATCAAATCTTCCAGAAACCATGTAGCAGCAATCTTACAAGTTCCGCAAGTAAAACAACGTAAACACAAAAGGAGGGGTAGGGGACTCCGCACCAAAAAGAAAAATGATGTTAGCAAGATATGAATTCAAGATGATTCAGTAAAACTGAATGAACTTCCGCTCAATGCATCTATGCAGAATATCTTTTTTTTCTTCTTTTATTTTTTAAATTAATATATATATATATATATATATATATATATATATATATATCATCAATCAGATCTCAAATTTAGTGTCTAAAATTTTCAGGTAACTAGCACTCGGTCTATACAAAATACAGAGAGTTGGCATATATAAGCGTATCCCTGATTAAGAAGTCGCCAACAAAATCTCTTTCTAAGACCACAAGTCTACTGAGTTGGTTTCAGTTAAGTGTATCAACGGTTGCTCTAGCCTTCATATGCTAATAGCCCTAATTTCCAAATTTAGAAATCCAAATTTAATCATAAATCCCAAAACCATTTTCCAAGTCAACACTTTCAATTAGAAAGAGAGGGAAAAAGGGCAAAGACTCAGGAAAACGTGAACAAAATAGAAACACATATACCTGAGCAGCTTTATAAGAGTTCATAGTATCATCAGCAGCCTCCTTGCGCTCATCTCCAGCCTTAAACTCAGCCAAATACCTATGGTAATCGCCCTTCATCTTCAAGTAAAACACCTTAGACTCGCTGGTTGACGCAGACGGGACCAGATTCGAGTCGAGAAGCTTCAAAATGCCAGCGCAGACTTCACTGAGTTCACCCTCAACCTTAGATCTGTACTCTTTGACAAGAACCACGTGGTCGTCGTTCTTCCTAGACTCCTCTTTTTGCTCAATAGAGGAAACGATCCTCCAAGCAGCACGTAGCGAACCGATCACGTTCTTGTAAGCCACCGAGAGCAGGTTCCGCTCTTCCACCGTCAACTCCGCGCTAGGTGTAGCGCTGAGCACAAGTTTGTCCATGAACTGAACCATCTCCTCGTAGCGCTCCGCCTGCTCTGCCAACTTCGCTAAGTACACATACTGCTCTCGCGAGAGATTATCCGGAACGGCGGCGAGCGTTGCCATTTGCAGCACCAAAGGGGTAAAGAAGCCGAAAGAAGAGAGAGAGAGAGAAAATGAGAAAGTGAAATTGCTGTTGTCGTCACGTCGGTAAATTTTAGGGTATTTATAGTACAATCTTAACGTTGATAAATGGAAAATGAGAAGGGTTTCCGAATTTTCCTGTTTCTATGGTCAGGTGTTCTTAGTTCTTAGTTCCTAGTTCCAAGTTCTTACCACTCCCCGGCTAACCCGCAATTCTTTTCAAGAAAACCTTCAAATTTGAAAATATGAAAAATCATGAATTCAGTTTATAATATTTGTGATTTTAGTATGATTGATTTTTTTTCTTTATTTTTTATTTAGTAGTCCCTAATATATAATAGATTGATGCATTTTGTCATTTTTTTTACAAAATTTTTGTTTGATCATGTCAAATTTTATAAAAAGAACCAGTCAAACCAATAATCTAAAGATTTGAGATCATATCTACCAAATTTTCTTATATTAAATATATTTTAAAATTTTAAAAAATCTAGTATAATTATAAATAATTAAAATTCGATAAAATAGTTTAGTTCAATTAGTAAAAGTCATATATATATTTTAAAAGATCATAAATAATAAAAAATTATATAATTGACTTAAAATAATAAAAGATTATGAGATTTTTTTTTTGATATCCAGGTATCCTAGCTTAGTCAGACTGCATCCTAGACTCTCAGGTTCCTGCACCACTTATACTCCACGTCCCAAGAGAGTCCTTTTCATTGCTGACCACAGGTCTTGCCTTCGAGATGAAATCCCCCTTCCAAGAATAGGACAGCCTGGAATCGAACCCTCCACCCTGGGGTTGAGAGCCCGACTGTGCCCGGGGGCATGAGATTTTTTTTTATTTATTATTCATAAATTATTACTTATAAAAAATAAATCTAAATAATATTTTACTATTTTTAATTAAAAATTTTTATTAATTAATTAAAAATTCTAAAATTAAAATATTACATAAAATTGTGTCTAATAATATTCTATTAAAATCTGAACAGCCATGTCACTTTTCTATCACTTCTTTCTCAAAAAGTGTAAATTTCATTCTTTCACTGAACACTGCCATAGAAAATAGTACAGTCGTGTGACTCTTTTTATTTTAGTATTTTTATTTAATTTATCAAGTATATTCTATATTCAATTCTAATTAGAAATAATATTGTATATCATATAAATTTCTCCCACATTAGTCAGTATGTAAATTATCAAAACAGCTACCACCAATACTTATCCAAAAAAAAAAACAAAACAGCTACCACCAATATTTTTTGCTAAAACATAAAAATATCTACCAAGTACTCCGAAGGGCAATCATGACATTTAACAGCACATTTATCGGCAACATCGACAGCCGCAATTGGGCTTCAACTTTTCTTATGGAATGGAAGTGGAGAAGTTCTGAAAATTTCCGCATCACGCCGCTATGTAAAGCTGTGGCTCTTAGAAAACTCAGAACTTTCCAAGTTTCATCCCTCAGGCCACGGCCTGGCCTGTCCACAAGAGTTGCCTCGTGATGGTACCATGTCTTTCTCACGATATTCCTTTTCGTCTTCTTGGTTTTCTGTTTTAATGGCTATCTTGGATCTGAATATATGACTATTTCCTTTGGGGATTCTGTAATTTTTGATTTTTTTTATTTTTTAAAGCAGACATTTTTCTTGATTTTCTATTTGGAGAGTTTAAAAATGGAAACACAAGAATTTGGTGCAGAATTAACTTGACGTTTTACAAGAAAATACTTCTTCTTTTTTTTCCCTGTAAAGGATGTCTTTTTTTCTTTTGGGTGCCGATTGGAGGTGAGGGGGTTGATGTGGACCCTGTAACTTGGTGAATCAGTGGAGATAGCATTGATGAAATAGAAAGGGCAATGAATACTGATAGTAGGAAACAATGGGTTTGATCAGTAGATTTGCAATCGCATTCCCTAGCAAAAATTCTAACAATTTTGGCATATTTTACTGTTTTTTGTGAGAGTAAATGTGAAAAAGTAGCATTCTTATTACAGTATCTTTCCAAATAGGGTCTTAGATGCTTGAATCTACTTATGCTTTTTTATGTGATAAACATGTTTTTTTTTTTTTTTTTTTTTTGGTAAATTATGTGATAAACATGTAAATAAGTTATTATTTTGCTTTGCAATAATACACTTTAGGAATGAAGAATGGTAGAGAGTTCCCAGAAAGTTTTGTGAGGATCTTGAAATTGAATTTGATGGAAAAATGTATGTTTCAATTAAATGTTTGCCTAAATTAACTGTATCTGCTTTGTCTTTATTCGATGGAAAATCATTTCCTTTTCCTTTCGCTTTCCCTTTCCTGCAGCTGTTATAAAATCAATATATCTATGATATTTCACCATCACCATCGTTCTGTGTACATTAGTTTCTTTGTGTGTGCGTGTGTATGTGCTGGAACCCATTTTTCAATGTTCTCAATCAACTAGTGTTTTCTGCAGTTGAGATCTAGTTCTATATGAGAATGAAGTTCTGCAACATACGTAAAATTGCATTTGTATCCAATGAAAGGTTTCTTAGAAGTCGCTACTTCTCTTCTTCTTTGGATTCATCAATATCATCAATCAAATTGATCTCTCCTCTTCAGTATTCCAAGCCCCAGAATCCAAATTCTCCGGTCAAAACCTCAGACACCATCAGTCAAGTGCCCAGGAGACAGAGATATATATCACATGAGCATGCCGTCAACTTGATAAATGGGGAAAAAGACCCAGAACATGCCTTGGAAATTTTCAATAAGGTTACACATCAGAAGGGTTTTAACCACAACAACTCCACTTATGCAGTTATTCTCCACAAGCTTGCTCAGTGCCAGAGGTTTGAATTTATTGACAACATTCTTTATCAAATGACCTATGAAACTTGCAAGTTCCATGAGGGTATATTTATCAACCTCATGAAACATTTCTCAAAATCACGTCTACACAAAAAGGTGTTAGATGTGTTCAATGCAATTGAACCGATTGTCCGTGAAAAGCCTTCACTCAAAGCCATCAGCACATGTCTCAATCTGCTGGTTGAGGCAAATGAGATTGATATGGCAAGGATGTTTCTCTTGAATGCACAGAAAAAACTCCATTTGAAGCCGAACACATGCATTTTCAACATCCTCGTTAAATACCACTGCAGGGAAGGAGATCTTGAATCTGCTAGTGAAGTGGTGAGAGAGATGAAGTCATCTAATGTATCTTATCCTAATCTTATTACCTATTCAACCCTAATGGAAGGATTCTGTAGATGTGGAAGATTAGAAGAAGCAATTGAAGTTTTTGAGGAGATGGTTTCAAAGGATCAGATATTACCTGACGCATTAACTTATAATGTTTTAATAAATGGGTTTTGTCGTGGGGGGAAAGTTGATAGAGCTAAGAAGATAATGGAATTCATGAAGAAGAATGGGTGCAATCCTAATGTGGTTAACTACTCAGCCCTAATGAATGGTCTTTGTAAGGAGGGGAGATTAGAAGATGCCAAGGAAATATTTGATGACATGAAGGTTGCCGGCATGCAACCTGACAAAGTTTGCTACACAACTTTAATAGATTACCTGTGCAGAGCAAACAGAGTTGATGAAGGTATTGAGTTGCTCAAAGAGATGAAAGGAATAGAATGCAGAGCTGATGTTGTGACCTTTAATGTTATACTTGGAGGACTTTGCAGAAGTTGTAGATTTGATGAGGCACTCAACATGCTTGAGAGGTTGCCTTGGGATGGTGTCCTCCTAAACAAGGCAAGTTACAGGATTGTCCTAAATTCCTTGTGCAAGGAAGGGGAATTGGACAAGGCTACAGAGTTGCTAGGTCTTATGTTGGCTAGGAGAGTTCTGCCTCATTTTGCCACTTCAAATGAGTTTCTGGTTTCTCTTTGTGAGGCTGGAATGGTAGCCAATGCAGCAGTAATTTTATTTGGATTGGTTGAGTTAGGTTTTAAACCAGATCCCAGTACATGGAGTTTGTTAGTTGATGTGTTTTGTAGAGAAAGAAAGCTGTTGCCTTCATTTCAGTTGCTTGATGAGTTAATTATGCAAGATCCTTCACCATGATCCATCTATTTTTACCAAAAATGTCTTCGGAGGCTCTTGGGAGGAAACTGATAAATGCATAACCTAAGGTCTCAACCAGCATATCATCATCTTGATGGCAAAAGTAAGTCTAAGCATCACACATATGATATTGCAAGTTCAAAATTTGATAGTCTATAGCTGCCTTGTGTTTTCATGCTTATGCTGAAATAATGATTTCAGGATCAATCAAAGCTTCTGCTAGAATTCACTGGAGGAATGAACGACTGTTTCTCACTGTTTAAACTCCAGTCAGATTAGCATTTCAATGCTCTTACAACCCACGAAGAACATAAACTAATCTTGCAATGTGTTTATCCAAGACAACAATGGCATCACCGAATTAGCTTTCTGTTGGATGGAAAATAGGGGACCTACGTGAGCCATTGATGATGCTGTTATCTACAATGCAAGAAGAGAACGGTACGGTGGATGCTTGTGGGCTGCTTGCTTATTTATTAGGGAAACCTTTGTGCAATAGCAGGGAGTAGGCTACCATTTCCAAGCATAAAGTGCTAGCCTAGAAGCTTCAAACCCACTTGTTCTCATTTTGTGAGAGAGAATCTCTCTTTTTAAATAGTTATGACAGTTAAATTTGTCTTGTAATGAGAAGTTGAAATAAAATTTGTCTTGATTTTCCGTCCCCCCGACTATCAACTTAATAAACAATGGAAAACAAGTTTCCAGTGGGTGAAGATGATTTCACAAAGCTTAAGTTCAATGCAGATTCTTAAAGCAAAGTCTGAAAAGCTGTACACCGTTAGCATTGCAAAAAGCCTAATTAAAAATAATGAACTATCCACCACCAAGAGACATCATTCACATAATTGAACTGAGCAGAACTATTTCTGAACAAGGTTTCTTCACTGCATTTGGCTTGAAACAGTAAAGAGAAACTAAGATCCATGTTTCATGCATTTCAATGATCAGCATGCAGGTATTTCATATCATGAGACTAGAGAAAATCTTTGCATACAACAGGCTCTTGAATTTCTTGCATCAAAACCGCCTAAAAAGGGGGTGCAAAACAAAAGATTTACATTGATGCCAATGAAAATGGCTTTGTTCTTTCCCACTTGTTCGTCCGAGCAGATACAGGAAAGTATCATAATACATCGACCTGCTCTATATACATATATAAATAGAACTGCAGGATAGGAGTTTCGGCAAAAAGTTGTCTCCTGGAGCAAGAGCGATCACCAGTGCACCTCTAACCTCCTCTTGGGGTGAACATGTTGGGTTTAGTCTCTTACAAAATCGAATGCTTCATACCTAGCCCGTTGCACGTCAAAATAAGACCTTTGTAACGATTAAGATAGTCCTGAATCAGTAAATGGAAAGGTTAGGTGGAATTATCTTCCGAGAAAAGATGAACAGAACTAACATTATAAATAGAACCTTAAGAGTACGGAGAATCCTTACAATTAAGTTGTAATCATATGCACGCAGCATTCCCTTCTGATCATATTCATACCTCTTCACAGGATCACTTAGAACTGCTCCCCCTCAGTAGAACATTCGAAGTCAGTGACAAATTTACACGCAACAATTTTAACTGCTTATCTCAAACACACGCCCACACAGAGCAAAATAACCAAGTACTTCAACACTAGTGTTGATGCCAAGAGAACCCATAGAATAGAGAGATAGATGCGGAATTTGAAGCATAGAAATATACGAAGAGAAATTCATTCCAAGTAGTGAAGGTGAACAAGACATATCAAATCCCTCCAGGGGACAAGCAAGAACATTATTGACAAATCTTACAGACTGACTTTTCCTCAAACTTTTGAAATTGAAGGCATGAATCTAATTTCAAGAATAGCTCGCTCATTTGTCAATTATTTTACAGCATAGAAATTGTCATGTCCATCCAACCTCTACCCCTTCTCCTATATGTCATTTAACTATTTGCTTTTATGCACATCTAAAGGACCCCTATGCAGCTAGATGTTCCCATTTGCATAAACTAAATGTGTACTATTTTCCTAGCTCCAGAAAATGCAAAGTATAGATGTAGATCCGCATTGAGCTTCCTTTTGTTTTTTCTTTCACCAAAAAGACTATGAAAGAAATAAATATAGGAACAAAACAGATGGTATCTAGAGTTGCAGTGTATTAAACATGGAAGAGCCTCCCAAAGGAGCATTATTTTCCTATCTCCAAAAAATGCAATGCATAAATGTGGGTGTCCAGATTGAGCTTTCTTTTGAATTTTCTTAAAATGTAAAGCCCATGAAAGAAATAAAAATAGGAAATAAACAGATGGCATGCAGAGTTATAGTATACTAAACACAGGAGAGACTCCAAAATCATGTCTCAATAGGTGCTATGAAACTTCATCTGATCCCTTTATGAGTCTGATTTGAAAAATCATTCAAATCTGACTTGGAAAATGTATTTGAAAGAACAAATGTGGGAAGACTTCAATAAAACTATTTCCCAACATGGTTACAGTACCCAAATTTAACCTGTGCCTGCACAGCCAAAAACTTCAAGCAATAGAGTGTACTATTTTTACCTTTCAAGGTATATCAATCTCAGTTATTTCATAGGAGGAACGAAGCAACTTCATACAAATCATCCAGAGCAAAACAATTAGTAGAACCTTGTCAGCATTCTCAAAGCAGATCATTCAGCATCAATGGAAACTGAGACTCTCCAATGTTTTTCAGTATTAAAAGAAACAAAGACTATGTTACTTCCTAACTTTGAAATGAATCTTTGATTCTAAACATTACTTACATGCATTTTTTCATTACTGTAATTAGGATCCCCTTTTATCACATATACATCCTTTACAATTTTAACTAATAAAATCCAGATAATCATTTGAAAACAAGAAATGCATACTGGTAGCTACCATATCAGCAGTCTGATTGGCCCTTGTCAACCTTTTTTTTCTCAGTTTCTTTAAGTATGGGGTCTCTAATGGATTATGCTCATATGGGGAACTGAGCTTTTATTCTGATCAATTTCCTTTGAAAGAGAATGTACACACAAATAACAAAGCAACACCTAGGAAAGTACAAACAGTTTATCTTCAGAGAAAATTTCTCAAATGCTCTAATAATCAGACTACCAGAACCCTCCTACACCTCTTTCTTAGAATTGAAAGATAGCAAAACGGATTATTAAGATACAACATCATGGTAGGTCATCTAAATTTGATGCCCTTTACCATTAATAAATATCCAACATATTTATGCCTGGATATCAATTATAATCGAGATTCTCTCCACAATCCAGCCCTTGCACTAGCAACATATTCATAATTTTCTGTCTGGTCTGCTCAAATTACAAATGTCGCAGTGAGGTAAAGTAACGCAGTATCACTCAGTTTACCATTCACTTTCAACTAAACTTCTGAGCCAAAAATAAAGTTATCTCAAGTCCACATCCAATAGTGAGGAGAAGATGTAGCTGCCTCAGGATAAAAATATTAGCAGATGTAGAGTAGCTAGTAAGACAAACAAGCCATGAAAACACATAATGAACCCAGAAAAAGATTGAAAAAAAAAAAACAAACAAACAAACAAGGTTGCTAATAAAAAGGGAGTAGGATTAGACAATTAAGTTTACTTTGATAAGCCTCATTAATCTCCTGAAATTTTGTAGTGGCACTGTCCTGGTCTTTTTGCTTATCCGGGTGCCATTTCTGTCCACAAAAGATAAGAACAAACCCAAAAATTTTACCAAAAAGCAAACAAAATTAAAAGTTAACACAGCCCATGTATAAAATTGTCAGAAAGAATACATCAACAAGAAGGCTAGAAATTTCCTTCAAAAAAAAAGAAAAGAAAAGGTAAAACAGAGGGCTAACCAGAGCTAGACGAATATAGTTAGACCGAATAACATCGTCAGTCGCATCATAATCCACCTCCAATATCCTGTAATAATCCTGCAAAATAAAATATCATGCTCAGAATTAACTCGCGAAGAACACATCCAATCAGAAAAACCATAAAGCACAAAAGCCCCCTAAAAAGGGGGAGGAAACCTTAGGCTTCGATAAAACTGAAAAGAAGTCAAAATTAAGAAAAGAATCCGCATCTTCTTGATTCTGCTCCTGCCGTTTATTAAATTCTTCTTCTGCTCCTAATTCTTCATTTCGATGCTGTTCTTCAAATTGGTTGCTCCACTCATCCCACATCATTTCTTATGTTCTCCCTCTCTCAGAAATGTATTTCCGAAAGAATTTTCAAGAATATATATATATATAAATAAATATATGTATATGCGCTAGACAGCAGAGGATAAATGGAGAAGATGGGTTTTTTATATTTAGATTTTGTTGCGTTAGAATCGGCGGCGAACAGCAGCAGTTGGATAATAATAATCTTATTTGTCTTAATTATTTAAGGTAATTGTTCGATAATTTGAGGTTGGACTAGAACCTTTTATACTTCTCTTCCATTAGCAGATTAAAACGCCCATTCTATTTTCCTACGTTAATAATTTCCCTTCGCCACATCATCTTTCGTGTATTCTACAATTTGTCTGTGTTTCTTATGCGATTTCTTTTTTGTTTTTTTCTTTAAAAAAAATAAAATAAATCAAATATCTTAAACAACAAAAAATGGTAGATAATCCTCTCGTTTATGATTAAATATTGATTAAGAGTATTTTTTTTTTTTAATTTTTGAAACATTTTCACCTCTGAAATATCTCGAACTCATGATTTCTTAAATTATAAATGAGACTATTATTAACTAAACTAAATTTTCTTGACATATTCATCAAGAGTTTGAAATATATTAAAAAAAAAAAAAAAAAAAATCTCGAATTTTATAAAATAAAAATAAAACACACAAACTACAGTTCAAGCTGAGATTTATATGCTACCACGAATCCTGTGTTATTTATTTTTTAAGTTTTCTTTTCTTTCTATATATATATATATATATATATATTTTAATAATGTTTTCATAGAATTGGTTGTAATTAGTTATATTTTATAATACCTATATTCTCACCGATTAATTCAAAAAGAAAAAATTGGTCGATTTAGTCCTATGACTATTTTTGTTAATTAACTAAAGTTCAAAATCTTTATTTTCAACTTGGTAAGTTCTATATTTTTTTAAGAGCAGCTTATTAAGTCATTTCAGCCAAAAATTTAAACTTTTCGATCAAAATTCATCACTTGTTGAATTTTGATGATGATAATCCTAATTAGTTATATTTTATAATACCTTTTTATTCTTACCGATTAATTCAAAACGATTCATTAAGAGATCTCAAGATTATCTATAGTAACAAATGGTTATAATGCAGTATAAGATCGTCTTTTATAATATTCAAATTTAAAATTACTATTGGTTAATGTCAAATATCGATATTTAAAAAAAATAAAATAAAAAAAAAAAAATTCCAATGGCAAGGGCTCATTGATCCTTGTTAATACATATGGGCTTTCAGCCCATATATATTAGAAGTAGGCCTACTTTCTAAATTGAAAAATATATTTATGTCAATGAGAGACATGAATTTTATTATTTAAATAATAATAATTTTTTAAAGTTATAAATGAAAATTATTGTCAATCAAATTATATTTTATTACTATTAATAAGTGAGAGATTTATTATTTTAAAAAATTAATGTTTTTTTTTTTTTCTTTTGAGAGGAGAGGAAATAAAGTTTCAAATTATAAATTTTATGTCGTTAATAAAATAAATATATAAATAATGCAAATTGGAAGGAACTCAGGAGAGCCACATAAGAAGACAAGCAAGAATACCTATCCCAATAAGACAAATCCTCTTCCCCTCACCCCACTCACATTAAATGACAGCCAAACTACAACCCATTTTCTCAACCAAAGCTCAAAAACTATTAGGAAAATTTCTGACTTTAACCTTATAACTATTTGAGTTTCTTGAATTTGGTCATAAATCTTTAAAAATACCTAATTAGATCTTATAACTATTTTCAAATTCTGAAGTAGGTCATTCCGGCCAAAATCCTCCCCTTTTCCAGCACTTCCAATCACGTGAGATACACATGTCCTCTTTTTTTAAGGCATTTTCGGTAATCTCTTCCATCCCTCAAAAAAAAAAAAATTATAAACTAACTCCCCACCACCGAAATTTTTTCTTTTTCATCTTCTTCACTTTACTGTAATGGGAAGTTAGTTTATAATTTATTTTATTTTAGGGATGGAAGAGATTACCGAAAATACCCTCAAAAAAAAGAGCATGTGTATCTCATGTGACTGGGAGTGCTGAAAAAGGGGAGGATTTTGGCCGAAATGACCTACTTTAGAATTTGAAAATAGTTATAGGATCTAGTTAGGTATTTTTAAAGATTTAGGACCAAGTTCGGGAAACTTAAATAGTTAGAAGACTAAAATCGAAAATTTTCCAAAACTATTATTTAAAAAAAAAAAAGAGAATTTGAATTTTTTTTATCGTGTTTTGAACTCATCATCTTTTAAATTAAAATATTAATTAATTTTATATTTATTAAAAATTAATAAATAAAAAATAAAAAATATTAGTAAATAATTATTATTATTTGTAGAGTTTAATTTTTATTATTTCGTCATTTTAATTATTACATGATATTCATAATAAATGTCAAATTCGTAATTTTGTATGAAGTTCCTCTTCTGGCCTACTGATCTAGGAGTCTCTCCCTTACCTTTTGGCAAACCAGAAGGTTGGTTTAAATCTCTCCTGGCCATAGGTCAAAGAGTTTCTCCCTTACCTCCTAGCTTGTCAAGAGGTTAAGGGTTCAAACTTCACCCGAGGTTCTACAGTTTGAGATTGGCAAGTGCGGGTATACCCGCTCTATTGGACTTCCCTGGGTGGATTAGTCTGGACTAGAAGGGTTTGAGATACCACCTCAAAAAAATTCGTAACTTTGTATAACATGCCCAAAAAGATTAGTCACTTGTATGGAGGGAGTATTACTGTTGAGATGGTCTCACCCCAAAAAAAAAAAAAAAAAATAATAATAATAAATAAATCTTATAAAATAAGACATAAAAAGAGTTTTTATTTGGCATCCTATCTAAATCTTCAAGACTGGAGTCATCAATTGCGGATTTCAGCTGCAGAATAGGCTCGATTTCGTCCTCTTCCATGAGCGACTGACTAATCAGCCCTGGACATGGCAGAAACCTCAAAGAAAGTCTAGGAAAAAGCCAAAACGCGAGCAAGGGGCCAAGAGCTAGGCTGGGTTTAACTGATATTTCTTCAAAAAGAAGAAAAAAGTTATGAGAAATCAGAACAAAGATGTGCAAGGAAGACCCAAAAGATGGCAAAAGTTCAAAGATAATAGATAAAATGAAAAACATAGCAAACAAAAACACCAAAAAAAGACAAGAAATAAAAGAAAAACGGTAGAAATTTGATCTTCGACCAAGAAAGAAACTCCAGTCGGAGCTGGAGTTCCTCTCTTGGCCGAGAGAAAGAAGGGGAAGAAGGGGGCAGCGGCTGGCAAGGAGAAAGAGAGAAGGAGGAGAAAATTAGAGTTACTAGAGAGAGAAGTTGAACTTGAATTATAATTTTTTATGATTATTGGTAAAATTGCTATTATTAGAAAGATCAAAACTATTATGTAATTTTATTTTTTTAATTTGTGTCAACATTCTATATTATCTATATTAATAATTTTAATATGCTTTCAAAAAAAAAATATATATATATATATATAATACGACAAGGGGCCAAATAAAAATATGTTTTTTTTTTTTTTTTTTTTTTTTTTTTTTTTTTGATAAGTAAATAAAAATATGTTATTACATACTTACCAAAAAGACAAAAAAATGTTATTGCATAAAGAATATCAAATAACATATCAATATTCGGCCATCGATGGTCAAAATCGCCCCTTTATATCATTTTCGTCGCCATGTTCGACTCCTCGAAGCAAACAGGTCCATGGCCTAAACCCCATACCAGTATTTTTACTTAACATTGTTTTCATCGATTTCTTCAGTTCTTGATCAATGGCTTCATCACTCTCAGGCATCTGTTTCAATCCTCAAAAGCTTTCTCCAAAACCCACTCAAATCTCTCCTTCTTCAAGCCCGTCTGGTTTTCAGAAGACTTGCGTTTCATTTCAGAGTAAGTCCAGCAAATTCCAAGTGCAGGCGGTGGCGCGTGAAGTCCAATCGTCGCGGTCGAAGTCAACTAACGACGTTGTGCCTAAGTTGTCCAAGAATGGGAACCTCTTAGAGAAAGATCCCAAGGCCTTGTGGCAGAGATACGTGGATTGGTTGTACCAGCACAAGGAACTGGGACTCTACTTGGACGTGAGCCGGGTTGGATTTACTGATGAATTTTTTCAAGAAATGGAGCCTCGATTGCAGAAGGCTTTCAAAGACATGGAGGAGCTCGAGAAAGGCGCCATTGCTAATCCTGATGAAGGGAGAATGGTTGGTCATTATTGGTTGAGAACTCCGCACCTTGCACCTACTAATTTCCTCAGATTGCAGATTGAAAAAACCCTTGAAACTGTTTGTCAGTTTGCAGACGATGTCATCAGTGGTAAGGTCAGTTTGTTTTTATTCCTTTCTCCCCCTTCATAGTAAGTAAATATAAGAACTCTCGCTGTGTGTTTACATTTTTCCCCTTTTTTTCCCCTCAATGGTAATTTTACCTGTTTATTGGATTTCTTTTTTAGCAGGTCTAATCTGAGTGTCAGTTGAACTTTTGCAGTAGGAAGTCTTTCTTTTTGCCTCTATGGTTTCCCTGATTGTTTATTTCTGAAGTTGTGTTTTTATTTTTGGGCAGATAGAGCGAATAAATTACTTTATTGTGTGAAAAACAGTACTTGAGTTGGATAGTTCCAGAATTTTAGATGTGGAGATTAGTTTTGAGCATGGTAACTGGTTATTAACTTCTTTTGGCTGCGACAATCACTAGGTTTTTCAATGTAGACCCGCAGCATGATCCTTACTGTTTCCGTCTGGTAGATGCTGGTAGAATCGGAATAACTGAGACTTCCTTTTAGCCTTCCATTTACTGATGTTAAAGTTTCTACATTGCTATGTGTTATGCTCTAAATTTCCTCCCATAATTTATGTAGGAAATATTAAAAATATAGAAAATAACAATACAAAGATTTAACGTAAAAAACTCTTCCCAAAATAGGAGAATTATCACCGGGGCATCCAAGGCCAAAAAGAAAATTTACTATGTGAAAAATTATTACAATTACATAATTTTTCTTTCTCAAACATTCAACCCCAGAAACCCACAAAGTTTCTTACAAGAAGACTTACTTTAACTCTCACCCAGTTAACTCTCACTCAGTGAAAATTTTAACTAGAGTTAAGAGTAACTACTTAAACTTTTAATTAGTGCACGTAACTAAGGAGTCCAACCCTGCAAGCTCCTCTTCCCTTCATTCCTAAACCTATGTGGAATAGGAAAAGGAGCAACTCCCAGCAATCTCCACCCTGTGACTTGGGCCAATCTCATAACCACACTTCATCGATGAAGAGCTTTCATACCTTTTGCTATCATGCTCTACCATTAAAAAGCATACACACTCAGAATTAAACAATTATAAGCATTTTATTTCTGCCTATGTCGAAATCAACCTTGCTGAAAATTTATGGTGCAACCTCCACGTTTGGCTTTACCGGAAGTTCATTAGCTATCGACATAAATTTCCACCACACACCTTGCATTAATGCCAAACCAATACCCGTGTGCAAATTTGTAGACCCGCTAATATTCACACATCCTCTATCATGGCAAGTTAGCGACATGCCATAAGGATGTACTTGTCTTAATTCAGAGAAGATCATCTCCCATGGAGAGAGAGACAATATTAGCGTTATTGCCAATACCTAGAGACACTTGTTGAACTAGCTCCATCTTTTGGACAATTTTTCTTGACGTGTCCAGATTGTCCACACGTCCAGCAAATTCCAGCTTTCTTTCTCATGAAGTTCTTGCTCTTCCCGGAATTAGTAACCAAAACTAGGTTTTCCAATGGATTATTCCTTCCACCTCTCTCCTCAGCAAGGAGCTTATTGGTGACCTTAGAAAAAATTATTTTCTTCTTCCTATGAATCAAAATAGGCTTCATATGTTCGTAAGAAGGTGGAAGAGACCAGATGAGTCTCAAGGCTTGATCCTCATCATCAATCTTTACTCCAATTGATTCAAGCTCGGAGACGATGCTATTGAGAACACTTAAATGATCTGAAATACTTGTACCTTGTTTCATTTGTAGTGTATGGAATTGCTCCTTCAGATATACTCGATTTGAGACGCCCTTTGTCTGATACAACGCCTTGAGCTTTTCCCAAATTGTCTTTGCTGTAGATATTCCATGCACATTTGCAAGAACATTCTTAACTAGACACAGTTGTATCGCACTTGCGGATTCTCCCAATCTTCATCGCTTATTGTAGGTTTGCTTGTTGTACTAGCAATTTCGTCAGTGCCGCTAGTAGCACTACCTTTACCTTTAGGAGTTTGTTTGCCCTTTAATGCTTTGTGTAATCCTGATTGAATCAAAATGTCCTTGACTTGCACTTGCTACACACTAAAATTGATTCGTCCGTCAAATTTCTGCACATCAAATCTCACCAGATTTGAAGTTCTATTTCTTGACATTACGGCTTTGATACCACTTGTTGGGAATTTATGCTCTAAATTCCCTCCCAAAATCTATGCAGGAAATATTAAAAATAGAGAAAATAACAACACAAAAATTTAACGTGGAAAACTTATCAAAATAGGAGAAAAACCACCAGGGCAACCAAGGCCAAAAAGAAAATCTAGTATGTGAAAACATAATTTTTCTTTCTCACACCTTCAATCCCCAGACACCCACAAAGTTTCTTACAAGAAAACTTTAACTCTCACCCAATGAAAATTTTAACTAGAATTAAGAGTAACTATTTAAACTTTTAATTGGTGCACATAACCAAGGAGTCCAATCCTCATTAAGCAAGCTCCTCCTCCCTTCATTCCTAAACCTATAGGAACAACTCCCAACACTATGCACATGGTTGATTGATCCTAAAAGAAATCTCTGTCATGGATATCCAAATTAAATATCTGTTTGGTTGCTGTTTTGGTTCTTATTTGTGATTTGCTGCTACTTTAGAAAATTTATATTGATAAAATAATAGGACTAAAGAAGGTCTATCATAAATTTATATTTATCGTTTTCTTTTTTTAATTGATTTACATGTCCATTTTTGGTATGTGATATATTGATGTTCAAAACTGCAGATAAAGTCCCCAGCTGGGCAATTTACACAAATTCTTTCTGTTGGAATTGGTGGTTCAGCTTTAGGACCACAGTTTGTGGCTGAGGCATTGGCTCCTGATAATCCTCCACTCAAGGCAAGAAAAATGATACAAATAGATGAAATATAGTTTCTTTACTGCTCTTCTTCTTCTTGTTGTTTTTTTTTTTTTGTCCTTTTCTTTTCCCATTGAGTTTTATATATTTGTAGGAATTTTCCAATAATTTTTTTTTTGCAGAAAACTCAGAGTCAAAATGCTGGTAGTGAAACAGTTTGTATTGCTAATTACGTGTTGCAGTCAACATTTTTTCATTACTTCCTTGTAATAGCTGGTTATATTCTACCATGGATCTTAAAATGTTTTCATCCCGTGCAGATAAGATTCATTGACAACACTGACCCAGCTGGCATTGATCATCAAATTGCTCAGCTTGGTCCAGAGTTGGCAACTACACTAGTTATTGTGATCTCAAAGGTAAGTAAGAAGCTACTTGTCTTTCATTTTCTTCACTTCCTTCTTGTAGTTTGGCTTTTGTGTCATCAGTTGTTTGACATATTTCTTCTCTTTTACTTAGAGTGGAGGCACTCCAGAGACTAGAAATGGTTTGTTGGAAGTCCAAAAAGCCTTCCGTGAAGCCAAACTTGAATTTGCTAAACAGGTTTTTATCTCAGGTTCTTGTTTCTTATTCTGTTTGTTTTCACCAGAAGTGGAAATTTGTCGGAGCATTTCCTGTAAGTGTGTGTATATGTGTGCTTGGGAGAACTTGAGTCAATTATTTGGAAGAAAATCTAGACCTGCGATTTCTGTCCATAATCACCATTTATTACCAAATTTCATTGAATCTTTGCTTATGTAGTTGCTTTCTGAAAGCTACTGTTTAGTTCCATGTGGCTTGTTGTACTTGTAAATTTGAATTTCTAAGACTGGTATCTTTTTGTTGAAGTAAAAAAGTGGTCCTAAGGCTAACTTGTTAATTATTATGCCCTATTGGCCGTTAGCTTTTTCACAGAGGTTTTTTTATTTTTTTATCTATAACAAGAAGTATGGCTGTTTTCAGGGTGTTGCAGTTACCCAAGAAAACTCATTACTTGACAACACTGCCAGAATTGAGGGATGGATAGCAAGATTCCCTATGTTTGACTGGGTTGGTGGTAGAACATCTGAAATGTCTGCTGTCGGTTTACTTCCAGCTGCATTGCAGGTACTTGAAGGATCATGCATCTTTCACATTATTGAACTTGTGGTGTCCCTGTAGAAACTTTTAAGCATTATTCTTCTCACATTAGGGGATTGACATAAGGGAAATGCTTGCTGGTGCAGCATTGATGGACGAAGCAAATCGGACCACTGTGGTAAGTTCATAGGTGCATTGATTTGAAGAGAAACAGTTACGCTTCATATTTGGTTTTAGTTAATAGTGTCATAGTTTGCAATTCTATCTTGTAAGAGCATGTTTTCTTATTTTCATTCAGGTAAAAGACAACCCTGCTGCTTTGCTAGCTTTATGTTGGTATTGGGCTACTGATGGAGTAGGGTCTAAGGTTTGTCTGACAATGACATTTTTAAGTATCATTTTAAGTCCAGATACTCTGCATTTCATAAACATAACAGATTCTCATAATTCATGTATGTCACAGGATATGGTCGTTCTTCCATATAAGGACAGTCTATTATTGTTTAGTAGGTATTTGCAGCAGCTGGTCATGGAATCTCTTGGCAAAGAGTTTGATCTGTATGGCAATAGGGTACAGGAAACCACATAAGTCCTTTCTTCTTTTTATGTTACAATGGCAGTTAATTTTTTTCCTTCCTTTTCTGTTTGATCTCAGATCTTTGTATTAGCATACATATGGTGCTTTGCTCCATTATTGAAGTGAAAAATTCTAATATGTGAACAAACTATGAATTTTGGGGTTGTTAATCACAGTAAAAGAAAACTCATTTGAGGGAGCCTATTGAGAGTTTCTGTTTTGTTACCTGCCTGCTGCATAATCATTCACACCATGCACACGTTTGTAGATGAATTGATGCATTAAGACTCAAACTTGAAATGCCTTTTGCCAAATTGTCAGTCATAATAGTATTTGTTATTTAATTGAAGCAGCTGATTTTAATTTGCAGCCATTTATTTCTTTTTGTTTTTATTCTTATGTATGCATGTACATACACTACTACTCATACACAACAATTCTTTCTTTTTAACTTCAGAAGTTTGATTCCTGAGCTGAGAGTGTGTTATGGCTTTTTGATTTATTCACTCAGGTGAATCAGGGGATCACTGTCTATGGAAACAAAGGGAGCACAGATCAGCATGCGTAAGTTTCCATTCATAGCTTTTGAAATTTATAGTCTATGCCATCGAACTAGCACATGCACAGGATGACACTTCAAAAATAAATACTTGTAGTTACATCCAACAACTGAGGGAGGGTGTGCATAATTTCTTCGTGACCTTCATCGAAGTCTTGCGTGACAGACCACCTGGTCATGATTGGGAGCTTGAACCAGGGGTTACTTGTGGTGACTATCTTTTCGGAATGTTACAGGTTATTTATTTCTCTATTGTATCACCATCATGACTGAGATTATTTGGAGTACATGTTATTCAAATTCAAATTCAAATTCAAATTATAAGTTAAAACAAGATATAAACAGTGTTCGCCCAGAGTTGGTAGGGAGATCTTAATCTTTGTTCTTCCGTAAATGTTGGGTTTTATTACTGATTTGGGCTCTTGCAGGGAACAAGGTCAGCTTTGTATTCTAATGACCGTGAGTCGATAAGTGTCACTGTACAAGAAGTGACACCTAGATCAGTTGGGGCTCTAGTAGCACTTTATGAGAGAGCAGTCGGGATCTATGCATCGCTTGTTAACATTAATGCATACCACCAGCCTGGTAATCTACTTTACTTCTAGAAATGAATTTAGAATTTTCTTGGCTACTTTTATGACTTTGAAGCTAAGTTATCTCTCTCTTTCATTAGGTGTGGAAGCTGGAAAAAAGGCTGCAGGAGAAGTTCTAGCTCTTCAGAAGCGTGTCCTGGCAGTTCTTAATGAAGCCAGGTATACTGATTACTTTCTGTCTCACATGATGATGAAGTTTCTTTGATGGGAACGACAAACTCCCACATTGATATTTTCTTTTAAATTTTTACTCACATATATTACTCAACAGTAGTACTATTGCTCTAAATTCTTTTCTGGGCAATTGTAATTTTTTGCCGCAAACAATTGCACCTAAGGTTGTCCGAAATTTTCCTTTCAGGACAGTGGTTTCACCGCAACACGACTTCTAATCTTTTTTTGATTCTTTTTGTTTTATAAACCATGCGAATGTTTTATTTCTTACATTCTTGATACATCTACATCTTGGTAGTTCTTCTGGTTTGGTTGGAGAATGACGAGTGTTATTATTTTTTCAGCTGTAAAGAACCTGTTGAACCTCTAACACTCGAGCAAGTAGCTGAACGTTGCCATGCAAAAGAAGATGTGAGTAGCTGTACACACTCCCTCCCCCCTAACACACACACACACACACAAAAGGGAAAGAAATCTGTTTGGGTTTATTTCCATAAATAGCATATGAATTTTATTTCACATTTGTGGTGGCAGATTGAGATGATCTATAAAATCGTAGCACACATGGCTGCCAACGACAGAGCTCTTATAGCAGAAGGCAATTGTGGTTCACCTCGAAGCATCAAAGTTTTTCTTGGGGAGTGTAATGTAGACGAATTGTATGCCTAAATTAACGCCGTGACATGTATACTCATCCTGTTTTCTTCTTGCCCATATTAGAGAACCCGTTGGTTGTCAATCGAAATTGTTCTAACCACAGATTTTCATGGTTCTTGGATGCTGAAGAGATACTGGTTTTTGTCAAGAAATAAATAAATGAATACATAAATAATTCCAGTTTCAGTGTGTTGTGTGCATAGTTTTTTTTTTTGAATTAGCCACTTTGGACACCAACTAATCAGTAATCAATTAGTGTTGAATTTCGAAATCTTCCAACATTAATTTCTTCTTGTCGTTCTCTGAGTTCAGATCTTGTTTAAAGGGAATTAAACTTAGAGCAACCAGTTGTTGGTGTGTCGTGGGCATAGTTGCCTGACTCAAGAGATGATGCTGTGGTGGTGGCCTGGAGATTCCAGAATCTTGAAGGGAATAACTCAATGAAATGGCCCATTTTCTTGGTTTTTCTGAAAAATCTTGAACTGAATTTCTGTACTTTAGTTTAGTGGTTCTGTTCCAAACTTCATTGAAGCTTTGTCATGTCTGAGCTTCTCCTATTTTGAGGGTCTTGGGAGGGGGCGCTTAAATTTAATTAAATAATAACGTAACAAAGTCTGAATAGATACAGAAAAATGCCAGTGACAGACAAGATTCGAATGAATAGTAGTTGTATCATGACGGACAACTGTTATTTACTCGCTCCCCTTGTAGAAATTATCTTTGTAATCGACTAATTTGGGATGGACCTATAGGGGTATGATTCCCATGATTACAGAGCATGGCTGAAATTTGGCACAAAATCGTCCCTGGTGAAAATCCAATTCAGGCCTTCCACTTGACAAGCTAAGTAGAGACACCTAAACAAAGGGAGTCACACCATTGGACAACCTGTTCTCAATTATCTTTCCATATATATATATATATATATATATTTAAAATTTTAAGATTTTTTCATAATTTAAATTCTTGATTTTTGGATTATAAATAAAGTTGTTATTTTAATGTAATTTTTTCATACATATCATGTTCTTTAATGTTAAAATCAGTAAAAGATAAAATAGTCAAATTTGAAAAATTAAAGTTTAAAAGTCAAAGTTAACATACTTTTTTTGAACAAAAATACAATTATATATACATTAAAAACAAAACAAAAATATATAAAAATTTTGATGTTGGATAATTATGTTCCTCCAATAAAAATACTAAAATGCTTTTATTAAATAATAGATTTAGATAATATTTGAGTCTTGTCTTAAACATGAAACTATTATTACCAATATTCTTTAAAAATAATTTAATATATATATATATATATTTTTTAAAAAATTATTAAAGCGCCAGGAAACAAGAACTCTTCAAATTTCAACATATATGTGTGTGTGTGTGTGTGTGTGAACAGTGAATATTAAAATTAATTCGAATCCGATGTGGGATTTTGATTTAAAATAATATTATTGCATTTGTTACAAAAGACATATATGATTGCGTGTATTTGCTGTAATTCGCCAGACAAAATCATAGTGGGGGGGTATTCCTCGGATTTTTATCTTTAATGAAAGACTAATCCAACCAATATATAATAATATACTATCACCCATTTCAATTTTTGAATATTCTATTCCAATTTTAAATTCTCTTTTTCTTTTTCTTTTTGTTTCTTTCCATTAGAAGAAGAAGATACGGGGACTCCTTCTCCATCCATCTCATATTTAATTTTTTTACATCTCATTTGACATTTCTATCCCGATAGAGATTAAAGATCTCCCCAAAAATTTTTCACTGCAATATTTTTATCAAATTTTTTATTCTTTATTTTTAATTAAATTAATAATTAAAAAAAAAAATCAATCAATAAATTTCATAAAATAAAAAATAAATTATTTTCAAAATTTTAAATATAATCTTTTGAAAAAAAAATTAAAATTAAACTTTAAAATAAAAAATAAAAAATAAAAACATTTTTAATCTTTCCACATATATATATATATATATATATATATATATATATATCTTTTTCAATAATTCATATGAAAATAAAATTATAAATATTATTAAATTAGAATTTTGTATAACTAAAATTTTAAAATGGTTAATAATAAAAATATATATTTTTAAAAAATTATATTTTATGTATATACTAAATTTACTATGATTATTTATAACTATGTATATAATATATAATTTTTCCATATTAAATATTTATATAAAAATTTTAAAATGAAATTACTATAATTATTCTAAAATTTGATCATATGATATTATGAGTTTATAATCTTGTAAATAAGATGTCATTTTTTAAAATTACAATTACTATATTAATATAATTTTACTTTTATAAAATATAGAATTAAAAATTAAAAATTATGGTTATTGTTTAATTAGTTTATAGACAATTTAGTAATTATCAAATAGTTTTATTTTTAGAAAAATTCAATAATTATTATGATAGTTATGATTTTATTTATAATTATGTTTTATATAATTAAGAAAGTATATGTTATAGCTATTATTTTGTTAATTTGTATCAAATTTAGTATTTACTAAATAATTATTATAATTTATTTTAAAAATTCTTTAAAAATTATTTATTATGATTGTAATTTTTTTTTTTTAATGTTGTGTTTATATAAATATATAATCAAAAATATTATATATATATATATATATATATATATAATTTTGGAGAGTTAATACCATTTTCCACTCTATCCCCGATTTCCTTTTTCTGGGAATTACCATTCTCATCCCAAATACGGTCAAAGTCGGGATTCTCCCATCAAAATAGGTTTGACATATGGTGTATGATTTAATTTGTTATCCTTAAAAATATCAGTACTCTTGCATATAAGGTGGTAGAAATAAGGTGGTAGTTCAACGATATAACTCTTATTATTTAGGTGTATTTATCTAGTTTGTTAAGTGAAGATCATGAGTTCGAATCTCATTAAAAACAACCTTGTATTGAATTTCACCTATGTACAGTAATTTTGAGAGTTTTCCCACATAAATTCTTTTAAATTAATCAGAAAAGATACTAAATTACTAAAAAATAATAGTTACTCTTTCTTCTTTATTTTATTTACTATCGATAATAAATTATGTTTTAAAAAATATATATATAAAAATTAGTTAAAATATTCAAATATTCTTTAATTTATATATATATATATATATATATATATATATATATATAAATCGTTTATTTACTTTCAAGGGAGGAGCCGAGGGGGTAATAATTATTAGTACATCAATTTGATTTTATGGTAAGGTCAATTTCAGACAGTTGTAAACGGCATGGATAAAATAGCTGTCCGTTTTGCCATGAACTGATGCCACAATCTTTAATTAATTTGTTTATGACAATTAATTAGTTGTACATTTTGAGATGGTGAAATGCAATATTATACGATTTTTTTTTTATTTTTATTTTTATTTTAGCCTTAAATTTTTTAAAACATCTTTTAAGATATATATATATATATATATATATTTGTTGGGTAGCAAATTCAAGTCTCACATTGGAAATTTAACTAGAAATCACCTTTAAATATAAGTATTCACCTAACTTTAGTATGAGGTCTTTTGAAAAATGTCCAAAAATAAATTCGTGCGGATGGATGTGGCGGTCAGCAGCAGTCCTTATTTTATTTTTATTAACATTTTAAATAGTATATAAAAAAACATTTTAAAATATGTTCCGCGTAATTATACAGTAAAAAAAAAGGCAAAAAGATAATAAATGTTGCATTATAACTTATAAGACAACAATTAGAAGATAACTACTGGAATCTCTTAAAGGTCAAATAGAGAGAGAGAAATATATATATATATATATATATATATATATATATATATATTTGAGAGAGTATTGTAGTTTATTGTTATTTTCAAAGATAAATAATACAAAAAAAAAGTGAATTTAGTATAAAGTTTTAAGGTTTTTTATGCTTTATTTTAAATATTCTAAATTTTAAATGAATTATATTTCAAAATAAACATGTGCATACGAACAAGGTCTTTTTTGTTCATGATGACTAAAGTATTAAAATTTAATTTATTTAGTATTTAAAAGATCAAAATAAATTATTCAGTACCAAATATATTAAAACTTTAAATATATATATTAAAATTTTGAGGACTTTTTGCCTCTGACATGTCTTGAACTCATGATCTCTTGAGAGATCATAAGCGAGGCTGAGCTAAGTCTTCTTGACTAAAACTTTAAATATTTAGGACTATATTTATTAATCTCTCAAAAAATTAACCAAAAAAAAAAAAAAATCAAATGCATATTGTAGATATTGAAAATATAATAATTGTCACGACTCCGGGCCGCGAGTCCGTGCCATGACTATGGGCCTAGTGGTACTCACGGTCCCTTTTGGTACAGCGACGGTGTCAAGTAATTGACCGTGGGTATTGCCAGGCCCACAGTAACGGCACGGGCTCGCGAGCCCGGGTCGTAACAATAATATATTAACAAAGTCGTGACAATAATATATTAATAAATCAGCATATGAGAACTAAAGTAGTGTCTGGCCACTCAGTTAGTGTTAGGTTATTTGTCAAGAAACTCTTGATCAATCAAATTCATTTACTTTGTCACATTTTCATTTTTAAATAAAAAAACTTTTCAGGGGTGGATAATAAGGGATAGTTGCGAACATCTATTTCTTTCATTCAAAAAATGGAGATCAATTATAAAAAAAAAATGACTAAAGATCGATATCTAAGCAACCTTCGAAATCAACTCAAGTCCAAGGCCTATGACTAAAAGGATCAACGGAAATATATAGAGATAAATCCGATTGTAAATCAAAAATAATATACATCAAAATTGTTGAACAAATTAAAATACACACACACATATATATATATATTTCTTTGGCGTGTACATTTCGTGCAATGACTAAATATTCAAGTAGTTTGGAAATCCAAAAAAGGCTTTTTGATTGAATTCACTTGCACACCGGAATTGCTTTAGGGGTTTGTGTTTGGTGCAACTAATTGACCACCACCTTTAGATTTTTTTTTTTAAAAAATAAAAAATAAAAAATATATTTGAAATTAAATATATCAAACTTTTAATTCATCCAAAAATTTAAGTTGATAGATACATTTTTTCTTAAATAATATCGTATGTTCGAATTTTGTATACAAAAAAATAAATTTAAAATTCAATTATTAAATTGCGTAAGGAAAAAAAAAATTATCTTAATAAAGAGGTCTTAGTAGTAATTTCACTTGTGATTGCAAGAAGTCATAAATTCGAATGAAATAGGGAAAAAAATCGAAAAAAAAAAAAAACTACAAAAGGAAAAAAGTTAATATTTCAAAGAGAAAAATAGATAAAGTACAAAAACATTTTTCTCCAATTTTTTCAACTAAAAAATAACAAAAATTTATTAGACATTTATTAGGAAAAGAACAAATCTTTATAAAATTTTGTGAATGTAATTTACTTTAAAATAACTTATATTTCATAATTTAAAATTTGAAATATATGGGAGAAGTGAGAGAGAGAGAGAGAAAATACACTTTATTATTATTTTAAGACTTTTGTTTTATCTATTTATAATATTTTGAGTTATAAATAAAATACTGTCAATTAAATTATATTTTTTTTATAAAAAATATTTATACATTAAGTTTATTTTTATATAAAAAAATTATATCCTAATATTCTTTTAAAAAAATTACTTTAATTAATGTTAAAATTTGGTCTATTTGATTTTAATATTTCTTTATTTTTTATTTAGTAAATCTTTAATGTATAATAGTAGGTGCATTTGGTCTCTCTTTTTGTAGAATATATTAGTTGGGCATATCAAATAATAAATTTTGATTTGTCAAAATCATGAATTTTGTAAAAAGAATGATTAAATACAATTGTCCGTTATATATTAAGGACTTATTAAATAAATAAAAAAAGACAAGTTATATTAATAATTAAAAAATTAAGGACTAAATTCAGTAATTTATTATTTATAAAATAAAATTTATAATTAAGTGAAAATTTTGTTTAAAATATTTTTAATTATTAGGTGATTATACAAAATACATATATTTTTTGAAAATAATAATGATGACGCAACACTCCAAATCCAAACAAATATATATATATATATATATTTTTCAAAATAAAGAAGAGTACCAAACAACAAAACGGCAGCGTCGTGGGACCCCACAGCATGTGGGTGGGGCCGCCCGGATTCTTGTACAAGCGGGAAACCAGAGAGTGGGCGAAGTAAAAGCGTTCCCACTACAACGTTCGACTCCTTTTTCTATTTCGATTTTAAATATTTTTTTTTAAAAAAATATTTAAAAACAAATGTATATTAATAAATACAGTTTCAAAGAATAAAAATGCTTAGCTGAATTGTTATGAATTTATATTCACGTTAAAAATAAAAAAATACTAAATTAAAAAAAATAATTTTAAATATTTAAAGCTTTTAATATATTCAATTTTATATATTTTATTTTAATGTATTAAATTATAAATAAATTAAATTTTAATTATTTTGAATGTAAAATATCTACATAAATTTTATATTTCTTATACTTATTTATATTTTTTGGTCTAAAATAATTAAAATAAAATATTTAAAATTACATTAAAATTTTAAATATTCGAAATGTAAATCCACAAAACAAATTAAAGCTTAAAAATCGCCACGTCGGCTCCCTCTCTCTTATTTATGCTATTACGTGCTCTTCTTTTATTTACGAAGTCAAAAGTACACATTTAAATCTTTTTAATAATTCATTAATTTCTTAATTTCCTCAAAAAAAAAAAAAAAAAACTTTTTTCTTTGCTAAATTCCTCAAAATAAAAAATAAAAAATACTACTAATAAAAAAAGAGTTTATAAATATTTCCGAAAGAGGAAAACATCATCGTACTGTTACAACTTAAGTACAGTCGGAAACGACATCGTACTCCTCAGACAATTCGGAAATAGTAATTTTCAAATTTTTTTAAAAACTTTTTTTTTTTTTTTAATGCAAATGAATTTTCTTTTTTTTTTTTTTTTTTTAAATAAGACTAGAATTTAGCAGAAGTGAAAAAGCACAGCACAGAGGGAAGCTTTTGGGCAGTGCTGGGAAAAGAGTGCTCTCTCTCTCTCTCTCTCCCCTTCTTTCTTAGCAGTGCTTATCAGGAAAAAAGGGGTTTTGGGGACATTGACATTAGTTTCAAATCATTTACTTTGGACTGTTACGTAGTTGATTTCGCCGTTTTCCGATAGTTTTGTCAGTCAAGAGCAGTTTTGTTTTTATTTATTTGAATTGGTTTTTCTTGATGGTGAGTGAATCTCTAAGTCTGTTGTGTTTTTTTTTTTTTTTTTTTTTTTTTTTTTTATGGGTTGTGTTTGACAAATTTTGTTTCCTTGCTTTTTTGAAGATGCATTGGCATTTGAACTTTGTTGGGTTTTCTCATTTCTGTTTCTGGGTTGGATGCAGTGATTGATATTTGATAAGGGAAGGAGAGGAGATAAGGATGTTTACTGAAGGTCTTGATAACAATGCCCTTAAATGGGTTAGTGAGGTCAGTTTCTTGAATGAAATTCGGTTTTCTACTTCTAATTTCTCCCTTTCAAGAACAATAAGGAAACCCATTTTTTTGCAGTGTTTTTTTTTTTTTTTTTTTTTTAAGTTTTAGCAATGAGTTCTGATGTATATCTTCCAATCACCATTACTCAGTTTTATTGTGTTTTCAAAATTGTGTTTCAGCTATTAAATTTCCTACATTTTCAAAATTCTGGTTCTTATCGTTTGTCTTTGAATGAAGCTTGAGCAAAATGGAATGGCGGGGGGTGGTTTATATGTGGAATTTCTTTTAATTTTGGATTCTTTGGATTTTGAAATTTTATGTTCAAAATCTAAATTTGATGAGATCATTGGAACTTTTTTAATAAAATTTGAGTGTGTTTTCTTGGAAATTAATAGGACGGTGATCTGTTGCTCGTTATTCACAATCTTGTTTATGGAATTCAGGGTTCCGCTAATCGGAGGACAGAGGTCCCTTACTCTGTTACAAATCAGAGGGCAAGAATTGGTCCTCTCTCCGGTCTAAGAAATGGAGGCCGAAATTTTGGACTCCCTCCACCCTCAAAGTTTCGTAGTGGGCATTTATCAGGTGTGATCCCAGTGTCCAGGGTCATCCCCGGTGATCTAGATGACAGTGAATCAGCTTCTGACAATGACATGAGCACGGATTCTGAGGGAATATATGTTGGAAGGTACTCCCTTGACTCCTCGCCGCAGGATGATAGGATTCCTTGCAGTACAACTGCCTCAAGATACGACCAGCCTCTGAAAAGGCATGCACCACAGTATGCTAGTGATAGTATGTATTCTGATGACGTTAGTTCATCCAAGGAAACACTTGGGAGAGGGCACGGGTACGTGGCAGGAAGACTGATGAGAGGAGCCAACAGACAACCTGTTGGAAACAGTGTTTATACAGAGGATGAATCTTCTGATTCTGCTGTTAGCTCTGAGTTCTCCACCACCCAAGTTGGCAGTACCAATGGGACTATACCACCAGCTAGGAATTATATGTCCGAGGCGTATGCATCCAGTGTCCCTTCAAGATTGAATACAGAAAATGGCAAGCGCAAGGTACGTAAACAGGTTCTGTATTCTATTAATTTTGAAGTCTATTTCAAATGTCACATTTTCAGTTATATGCCTATAAAAAGAAATTGTTGTAGCTCTCTTATGATTCTTCTGAAAACCTCTTTTAGTGCTTGATGTACTTATGTTTCTTTGGCATCATTTTAGAGGAAACTCGTGTAAATATCTGTGTTACACTATCATCATATACATGACTATTTCCATATCCTTTTTGTATATTGAATCTTTGGGATTTTTTTTATATCAAATCGCTTCTCTTCAGGATGTTACAACCAGAAATTTGGACCATGAAAAGTTCTCTGATGATGATGTACCAAGTGCACCACCATTCTGTGGATCTGGTGGCGAAATTAAACAAGACAAGGAGAAAAGTCCTACCTCAAAGGCAGAATATGCATCTCCTCTGGCAGTTGAGGGAAGCAATTTAGAAAGTGTATCTCCTAGTATAAGTGCACAAGAGAATATTGCTAAGGGCACTTGCAACTCAACTGTAAGGTTTGTACAACCTATTGAGATTTATGTATTACTACAGTCTCCTGTCACTAGTGTTCATTCAGAAAAAGGTTGAAAGTGACTATATTATTCATTTTATTATAGGACTGCCACTTGTGGTGAAAGTGGTGTGCCCTCCAGTTCTTATCCTGCTCGGCTTCCCACGTTCCACGCCAGGTTCTTTTTTTCCCTTCTTTTTCTTTTCTTTAGCCTCCAAAAATGTGGAATTGCTATAGAAATTTTTGTTCATGTTCTGACCTCTACTTATTCTGTCAAATTGAATCTAGTGCACTTGGACCTTGGCATGCTGTAATTGCTTACGATGCCTGTGTGCGGCTCTGTCTACATGCTTGGGCAAAGGGTTGCATGGAAGCTCCCATGTTTTTGGAAAATGAATGTGCTCTGCTGCGGAATGCATTCAAGTTAGTTTTAATATTACTCCTGACCCTCTTTTAATCTGCTTGTAGGAAAAGATAGAAAAACCCTTTTTTATTGAATTTTAGATATCATTGGGTTCTTATCTGTCGCTATCTTTGTGTTCTTTATGCTCATCCTGACTTGTCAATACTATCCCAACTTCAAGGTTTTATTAATTTTCCTTAAGCTACAAATGGAAATTACTGGGGTTTCACTATGTGAGCTCTAGATCTTTCTTCTTACTGTATATATCTTACAGTTTGCAGCAAGTGCTATTGCAATCAGAGGAGGAATTAATTTCAAAACAGACTTCCGAGCTTCTTACAGATGGTGCTGCTCCTAAGCCTAAGAAAATGGTTGGAAAGATGAAAGTGCAAGGTTGAATTCTGATATGATATTTCTTAATCACCTCCAAATATTTAAGATTTGTTCTAATACTCAGTTCTTTCTGCAGTTAGGAAGGTGAAATTGGCCCTGGACCCACCCACGGGCTGTAGTATTTCATCCTTGAGAGTGCCAAAATTAAAGATGGAATCGATCCGTTATCACATGTCCAATCTGCGATCTACAGTTTCTTCTGGATGGCGAGCGGTTAGAAAAGTCCGTTTTGTACCTCGTGTGCCTGCAAATGGTTCTTTTTCACGTCAGAGCCTGGCATATGTCCAGGCTAGTAGCCAGTATATAAAACAAGTTTCTGGGCTTCTAAAAGTGGGTGTTGCAACTCTACGAAGCAGTTCGTCCTCTCATGAAACTGTTCAAGGTGCATAGAGTTTCTGGAAGCAATTCTTATTATTTAATTATTGCTAACCTTGGTGCCACTGAAATGAACTTGCTGCTTACCTGGTCTAGTGAGTCTGCACAGATTAATTATCTTTGTGTACTTTTCATTTTGAGTTTTTAAAGGCTTAGCATGTGAATCAGTTAAGGTTCATATTGTCGGATCAGGCTGTAATTTCTCTCTATTCTGTTCTGCAATCTGAGACATTTTTTCATGGCCAGCCAGAATAAAATATAGGCAAACATTTTAGATTTTTGTTAACCGAAATTTGCTACGAAGTTGCTGGATAATCTAGTCAACTATTGCACCATTTGCATGCATTGTTTTGAAATTTAATTATTACATATATGCATGTAATCAGAGACGTATTCCTGCTTGCTGCGACTCAAAAGTTCCAGTGAAGACGACACAATCAGAATGCAGCCTGGATCTGGCGAATCCCACGTTTTGTATGTGCTTCACCCTTCAGCTTTTCTGACCTGATGGTTAAATATTGTATTGACAGCTTTACAGCTTTCCAGATGGCTTAGGAGATGACCTAATTGTTGAAGTCCAAGATTCCAAGGGGAACCAGTATGGACGTGTTCTTGCTCAAGTAGCTACTATTGCAGAAGATCCGGTGAAGAAATCTAAATCTTACTTAGATATTACTCGCCTTAAGCAGTTTTCTTTTTCATGAGTCTTACATGGGGATAGTATTTGCAGGGTGATAAGCTACGTTGGTGGTCCATTTATCGGGAGCCAGAGCATGAGCTTGTTGGCAGAGTGCAGCTGTTTATTAACTATACGACGAGTGTTGATGAGAATAATCTAAAGGTTAGCTGTTTTGATATTTTAGCACTTAGGATAATGATTCTTGAGTCTATTTATTTGAAATTGGACCAAAATATTTTGTCGGTGCCTGATCTTGTAATCTGAATCCTTCCTTATTTAATTGTGGTCTTCAGATAACAAAAGAAACCTAGGATCCTACCACTATTTACACATTTTAAAGTACATGCTTTTCAAAAATGTATGTAACACACGCAGACACAGTCAGCATATTAACAAGGAAAGAAAGAAATGTGACTGAACAAGAGGCTCATGCTGTTTAATATTCTTCTTTAATTGGTCTACTACACACTCAAGTCTACATCCACTGTATGGTGAGAGCGCTGCTGTCTGACCCTGCCGTTTGTGTTATTCCAGTGTGGCTCAGTTGCTGAAACAGTGGCATATGACCTAGTCCTAGAAGTTGCAATGAAGATTCAACATTTCCAACAAAGGAACTTGTTGCTGCATGGTCCATGGAAGTGGTTACTGACAGAATTTGCATCATACTTTGGGGTTTCTGATGCTTATACAAAACTTAGGTATAAGGCAATTTACTTGAGTAATGTTCGCTACTAGTTAACTTCAACCTAGTGACTTTTCTCCTCATTGCATTTTATTGTGAAATATCCTTATGTTGGGCTGCTGTACTGTTTTAAGAAGATTTTGGTGCTGAACATTTTCAGGTACCTTGCATATGTCATGGATGTGGCAACTCCCACAGCCGATTGCCTGACATTGGTGTATGATTTACTTATGCCTGTATTGATGAAGGGAAATAGTAGAACTGCACTAAGTCATCAGGAGGTAGTATGTGTTATCTTTTCTGTTGTTGATTTTATATCTCATGGTTCTTTGGGATTAATGTTGTCTTTCAATGTCCTAGATATGAGATAACTTATCTCTGACAGATTCTTTTTCTGTCCCTTTTGTGTTGTTGGCTATTTGCTCCAGAACCGGATTTTGGGAGAGATTGAGGATCAACTTGAACAGATTTTTGCTCTTGTTTTTGAAAATTACAAGTCCTTGGATGAATCATCTCCTTCAGGGATTATGGATGTTTTCAGACCTGCAACTGGAATTGCAGCACCTGTGCTTAACCCAGCTGTTAAATTGTACTCACTACTTCACGATATATTGTCTCCTGAGGCACAAAACAAACTGTATAGCTACTTCCAGGTATGGAAACTGAGAAACTTGAGATGCCTCTTCTTTTCCTTCTGATTCTAACTTGCATTACATGGGTTTGATAATTGCTTCAGGCTGCTGCTAAGAAGAGATCAAGAAGACATTTGATTGAGACAGATGAATACGTTAGTGGCAATAATGAAGGAATTCTGATGGATGTTATTACTGTTTCTACTGCTTATCAGAAAATGAAATCACTTTGCTTGAATATCAGAAACGAAATCTTTACAGATATAGAGATTCACAATCAAGACATCCTTCCCAGGTATAACTAATTGGAACTTTTCTAGTATTTTGCATATCTGAACGGCAACATAAAAAGTCATGGGAACAATCCTTTTGATGCTTTATTATGATTTCTTCTTTTCTACTTCTTGAATCAACTTTTAATCCAACTTAAGAAATGAAAACGAGAATTCCACCCACTGGATATATATATTTTAAAAAAATTAATATTTTTATTTATAAGGAAAAGAAAAGGGCAAATGTTGATCCTTTCAAGTTTTAGTTTTGTAAATGTTATTCAGCTGTTTTGCACACTGAAGCCATATTCTAAGAGAAAACAGTAAAACTACATAAACAAACAACACATCAAATCCCTGATAACTGTAAGACCTGTTATGATGATTTGGTATTTGTTGTTGAACCACCCATTTGAAGTATTTCATAAAGACTAGTAAGATAGGAAAAAGGTTCCAATCATTTAATACTTCTGTTTTAGTTGATTTTTCATTATCTACTTTGTACTTTGAGTAATTCACCCTAAGTATGTTACTTGATGACATAATTTTTGTATTTTGTTTGACATGGTCTGTTTAATAGGATGCAGCAGCATTTTTTGCTTATTAGTTTGCAGAAAAGAATAGTCAGAATTTGCATTTGCACCCTTGGATTCTGAAACATTTCTGTTGGGATGCATGCATGTAAGGATGATAGCCTTGCGAATATTATAATAAATTAGAGCATTTGAGTACCATATTATGGGTAGAGCTGTTAACAAACCGAGCTGTTCGCGAAACAGCTCGTTCGAGCTTGTTTATGCTCGATTAAGGCTCGTTTGTTTATTAAACAAATCGAACTCGAATATTTTATTAAGCTCGATTAATTTTCGAGCGAACTCAAATAGTGTTCGCGAATATTCGATTGTTCGTGAACAAATTTTAATATTTATATATTATATAAATTATTATATATTAATATTATATTTATATAATT
>JAXGGT010000004.1:7727877-7738781 GCA_035583425.1 Marsdenia floribunda | reverse complement strand
CCTTAATTGTGTACTATTAAGGTTAATTTGTGTGTTTTGATATTTTTATTATTTATAATTAGATTTTTTAATTTTTTAAAAAAAGTTAAACGAGTCGAACTGAAACAATTTTAAAACTATACTAACAAATAATCGAACGAACTCGAATAAAATTTTATACTCGAAACATTAAACAAGCTTACTCAAACAGTGCTCGAAAATTAAACGAACCGAACCCAAACCCAAACATTCAATGTTCGGTTCGGCTCGGCTCGTTTACAGCTCTAATTATGGGTGCTTACATTTTCTAATGAACTTAAAAAAAAAAAAAAAAAAAAAGAAATTAAATTACTTGGGCCGTTGCCTATTGCATTCTATTGCTAAATTGTACTGCAAATGATTGGTTTGGCTAGTCATGAAGAGTCAAAAAAAAAAAAAAAAAACAGTTTCATTTACTCTATCATGAACCCTCCGCTAACATATGAAATCAATAACTTTGAACTTTTGCCTTTTCTCTCCTCTTGAAGTTTCAGGCATGTGAAATTTAGACATTTTCCCTTTTCCCTCTGTTTTGTAGTTTTATAGATCTGCCAAACCTTTCAGCAGCCATATATAGTGTGGAACTTTGTAGTAGGTTGCGAGTCTTCCTCATTGCATGTCCTCCAGCAGGCCCTTCCCCACCTGTGACAGAACTCGTCATTGCAACAGCTGATTTTCAGAGGGATCTTGCCAGTTGGAATATCAAGTAAATGATTTGCTGTTGTACATATCCTTTTATCTGGTTTTATTTCCTTTGACATGGATGATTCATGTGAATTCCTTTTGTAGACCTGTCAAAGGAGGCGTTGATGCAAAGGAACTGTTCCACTTGTATATTCTTATCTGGATAGAAGATAAACGCCTTACACTTCTTGAGTCATGCAAGCTAGACAAGGTATATATAACAAGTTATATAATTAATTACGTTTGTGCCAAAATATTTATTGTGATTTACATGGCGTGTGGATAAAATGTTTCAAGCTTTCGATACTGGTAAGTTCTCATATAAAGTTGAGGTCCTTGAGATGGGCCTTCTTGTTTCCTGGCGGCAGAAAATTCATGTTCTCATTCCTAGTGGCAGGAAATTCAAGCATTTACACCTAGCATATATACTTGAAGGTGTTAAAATATCTTTCTTATTCTGCATGGGTATTCAGGGTAAAGAAGAATATATGTCTATATATAATATCTTTCCCCTTTTTTTGATCCCATTAAAATTAGATATCTGTTTTTTCACAAAATACCTTTCTGTAGGCCTGCAAATTTTTTGGCACCCGGCACATAGATTGCCTAGCTTTAATTCCACTATCCCCTTTGGCCTTGAAGTCAATTTACTGTCTTTCAGGTGAAATGGTCTGGAGTTAGGACACAACATTCTACTACACCCTTCATTGATGACATGTATGATCGTCTCAAAGAAACTCTGAATGATTATGAGGTCATCATTCGTCGGTGGCCAGAATACACTTTTGTTTTGGAAAATGTATGTGCTAATCCATATTTTTCTTTTGCTTTGCTTAATTCAAATCATTACATATGAACTTTGGTACTTATCTGAGCTCATTCTTCTTTTCTTTTGGGGATGTTATGGGATCGAAGAATGTTTTTGTGTGGCAACTTTATATTCCCATTGAAGCTTGTCACACATTGTTTTGGCATTCTTGTTAAGTCCTTGCTGAAAACTTACTTAAAAAGAACAGACTTTAGCCCTCTAGATAGTGGGTTATTAGTGGCGTCATTATTTCTTTTGTTTTCCCGAAGTGCTGGGTGTGGTTTCTACATTTCTGTTTTGGGTTTGCAGACTGGGAGAGGGAATAGTGTGGGTACTGTTGTGGTATGAGGAAATAATGCATGGCAGAGAAACGGAAATGGCCTTGCTCCCAACATGAAATTCTTTCTATGATACCCGCATGGGCCTAGGTAGTCATTGTCAACTCAGGCCCATAGTCGAGGCACGGGCTCGTGGGCCCGGGTCGTGACACTTTCTTTCCTGATATTTCACTTGTTTGTTACTTATTGAGCTAACTAACCTGTCATAACTTTTTGTCTACAATCAATTTTGAAAAGGCTGTAGCTGATATTGAGAAGGCAACTGTTGATGCATTGGAAAAGCAATATGCTGATGTCTTGTCACCACTAAAAGAAAACTTGGCACCTAAGAAATTTGGCCTAAAGTATATGCAGAAGCTTACCAAGAGATCTGTATGCCCCTATGTGGTTCCTGATGAGGTGAGTTTAATTTTATAATCAAGTTTTTTTATCACTGGACACATTTTTGCCTGAAAATAAATTTTCTTTCAACAGCTTGGTGTCCTTTTAAATTCAATGAAGAGAATGCTTGATACTCTACGCCCCAAAATAGAACAGCAATTGAAGTCATGGGGCTCATGCATCCCTGATGGGGGGAATACAGCCCCTGGAGAGAGTTTAAGTGAAGTAGCTGTAATGCTTAGAGCAAAGTTCAGAAATTATTTGCAAGCTGTTGTTGAGAAACTTGTGGAAAATGTGAGTGGCCTTCAGCTGAATTTATACAGTGTTTGTCCCACAAAATGATTTGTGTATAATGATCTTGAGTTTTGAACTTGTGGAATTTCGTTCTGCCTGTTCTGATAACTATTGAAGATTCTCTGATAAGCTCTGACTCATGAAACTGAGTAGTACACTTATGAGAATAGGAGGGCTCCTCTAGTTCAACATGTAACTTGTTAATTTTGCGATGCCATTGTTATTTGTTAAACTGCTTTGTGCTGTTGTCCATTCTTTCACTTCATGTCCCATATATGCTTCATATTCTCTCTGCTTTTACCTAGAAGAAATGCCATTGTTAAATTGCTTATTGTTGTTGCAAATTTCTTCCAGACAAAGTTACAGAGCAGTACAAAGTTGAAGAAAATTTTACAGGAATCTAAGGACACAGTGATCGAGTCAGACATAAGAAGTAGGTTGCAACCTCTCAAAGAACAACTTGCAAGCACAATTAGCCATCTGCATTCCATCTTTGAATCCCATGTATTTATTGCATGTTGTCGAGGCTACTGGGATAAAATGGGACAGGTAAATAAAACGACCTGGAGATGTTTTTCACTAACTACGTCTTCTTTTCTCACCTGGTATAAATTTTTATTTTTGTTGTAGGATGTCCTGAGCTTCCTAGAAAGCAGGAAAGAGAACCGGGCATGGTACAAAGGTTCCAGGATTGCTGTATCTGTAAGTAACAAAATTTGTTTCTTTTGGCATTGTTATTGAATTTGTCATGATCGATATAACATTTATGTAAATTGTGGCCATACTCGTATAGGTTTTGGACGATACCTTTGCATCACAGATGCAGCAACATCTCGGGAATGCACTTCAACAAAAAGATATGGAGCCACCACGATCCATAGTCGAAGTCAGATCAATGTTATGCAAAGATGCTCCGAGCAACAAGGGCGACTTCTATTACTAGATTTTTATTGTGGATATGCAGAGATGATAGAACCCTATTGGCAAGGTTTTTCTCCCAAGTCCCAGCATACTCGGTTTGTTCAAACTTGGAAGTTTCGTTCTTCCTGAGACACACATACTCCGTGACTTAGCTAAGCTAGCTACAGGAGAGCAGGAAACTCAGCTGCTTCATATGATTCACCCATCACCAACACCACCCTGATGATAAAAATGTATCTTGTAATCTTGTGATTACATTTTAACTGGAACATCATATATATATATATATGTAGAGGTTCCTAGGTTTTCAGAGACGGAATTTTTTGAAGGAAATCACATTTAGATTTTAGATTCAGTAAAGGGAGGAGTACATACGTCTCAGCTTACACTTACAAAATGCGTTTATTTGTTTCTCCTCTTACTTGGGAACACGAATCAAAACTTGAGAAGAAACATATATATATATATATATAGTATATACACACACATATATATATTTAAATTTTGAGACTTTTTGTTGATTTAAATTCATAATTACAAGAAACAAATTCATGATTTTTTTAGGTTGTAAGTAAAGTTGTTATTAATGGTGTAATTCCAACCCTTACAAAGTGTCAATTTCGAATTGCTGAAATTTTCTTAACATTTTGTGTAAAAGAAATTCCCAATTTATTCAAATCCATTGAATATCACTTAGCAATGTCTTAGGAAGTAGATATGATACTATTCCCTTATAAAGGAAGGAAAGCATAGCATGTCTTCCATGAGGGTCCTTAAATTTGCTTTCAGCAAAACAGGAAACTAAAAGTTGATCATAGAAAAAAAATGCTACAAGCAGAATGACTCAATAAAATGGAATATTTACAGGATCAAAAGCAATCAAGCATAACACCAAGTAATGAATGGAATTTATATTACACATTTGAAAAGAATAATAGAGAGCTGTCATCACAAGAGCGATAGGCACGATACGCACTTCATCCAAGTGGGATCAGCAGCTGCTCAGAAAAGCTTCGATATTACATGGCATGAAGTCCAGAATGCAGCTGTGGCAGCCTTCAAAATAGCTGGATTTTGATAAATGCTAATAATAGTCACCCCAGAGGAAAGGAAAAGAGCAAATGTCAGAAACTACTAGCAGTCAATACAAAATTACATCATTCTTCAATGTACAGATAGTAAAACATGATAGAAGTTAAAGAGGACAGGCAAGAAAGAGGAAATGAGAAAGTTCAAAATATCAACAAACATGCAACTATATGGTAACAAGTACCAGAAACCAAAATATATGACTTGAAATTTTAAAGTTTTGACCAATGTCATGCCTGTCCACCCTTTTCTCAACCAATAGCTTACTCATTACTATGAATAACAGTTGGCATTAATAAAATAAATAAATAAATAAATAATCCAATTCCTTGACACAATATGAAACTTGAATACAGAAATGGCCAAAAAGATTTTCTGGCAAACAAAAGAGATGACTTACCCAATGGCCGTAGCTCCCCAAGATGCCACATTATATATTACTTTGCTCCCATCCCATGCCTTCCGAAACTTCCCTTTCTTCTTTTTTGCAGAAAATGTCTTACTAAGGGCTGAAAAACCCATTGAGAAGACATAATAACTTCAATCATTGGAGGGGAAAAAAACACAGTTGTAACAGATGACATATGAGTGGATTAGAAGCTTAACTCACCTTCCTGAAGTTGGTTTGGGGTCAAATCCTGCAGGTGTCACTGGAAAAATGAGCCTCAACACCAAATGAATGGAAGAACAACAATACAAATAGGTATTCAGGGACAAAAGTCTATTCACCTAAAATTTTAAAAGTTTCGTGATTTTGTTAAATTATTATCAAGATATCAGGAATCCTTTGTGAAAGAATCAAAAATTCTGTTCAATTTCCAGGGCAACTGAAAAATATGGTATTTACTCATCTTAGATTATTCACAAATTTACAAATAACTAAAGTGGACACAACTAAATAAAAGCATGGATTTTGTCTGTCCAAAAGATGACATATTAAATGCATATAGATTCACAGAAAGTTGCAAAAATAGCTTACATACCTTAGTCTCCTTAAGGGACAAGAGACATGCAGCCATGAAACATGCAATACCATCTACTATGTCCTCTTGCCTAACTAAAACATAATCGTCTTCATCTAACTTGAAATCTACACCATCCCATAGATCCTTTTCGTTGACAACATCCCATGAACTGCCTTCCTCTGCATCAAACAAAGATTTGGTGGTATTTACACCACTCCCAGAATATATGACGGAAGGGAAAGATATACTAAATACAGTTCATATCATTAGATTCACAAATTATTACAAGTTTTATAACTAAAATATGGGTGCAGAAGCTTCTGAAAGAAGCTCTGATTGTAAAAATATGCTGATTTAATACTACAAATGAAGTATATACATCTTTAGCAGCATGAGGAATGACCAAAGGAAACTTCCAAATTATAGTTAATATGTCAAATAACAAGCATTCAGTTTCAAATAATCTTGTGTATATGATTCTCAATGCGTACCGACTATGTCTGGTGGAACCGAAGCCTGTGCAGTTTCTAGTTTTTCAAGGAATTCAGGGCAGTCAAGTCTAGATTTCAGAAGAGTACATATCTGTAAATGAAAAAGAATGTTTAAGAAGTTATATTTACATTAAACAAGCATTGAAAAAAAAAAAGAAAAGAAAAGACAAAATACTATCAGAGCAGGGTACATTGTATAACCAACAATAAAATATGGGTGAACATTAGTGGACAAAGCAAAACTTCTACGGCTTGTAATTACTTGCTCCCTATAAACTGATTCCATGATTTGATAAGATTCGAAAAGCCATTTACTAACATGGTACAAAAAGGTAAATAAATATGCTATTAATCATACACAAGTGAAGACTACATATCGAGGACATAACAACAGAGTTATGAGCACTTAAATTTCGTAAGGCGTGGGTTATATAGTCAAGTAAACTATATATTGCTGAAGAAACCTAGAAACACAGACCATATAATAAATCCATTTCACCATCTTCACATTAGGAGTCGCCAATTTGCTCTCTTTCCCTTCGAGTTATGTTCACATATATACTCCATCAGATTCCACAATAAACAACAGCAGCACCTTCCATCTTTCATACATCCCAAAATCTTAATAACATCAATCTGTCCATATTAAAGCTCCACTAACTCCTTTCCAGCTAAATCTTTCAGCTCAAACCAACTTTTTTTCCACAAACAAAAATGGGTAAAACTCAAAAAAGCACAAAAAACAGCTCCATACAGCTCAAACAATCAAAATAAAGCAAAGCCCACGCAAAAAAATAACCAAAGAAATCCAAAGTACAAAATCATCCCTCAAAACATTTTAGAAGTTAAAATTTTTATACCTCATCGGTCTCCTTATCCCCAGGACTCGGAGAAGAACTTCCGGCGCTATCATCCGGCCCATCATCTCCACTTTCTTCATCTATACAACCGGTAGCGCTGAGCAATTCGAGAGCCCTTTGGCACTGATTTAAGACCGCTTCTAATGTTTTCCTTTTAACCCGAATCCCACCAAGATCTCCTTCCGATTTCACCCTTTCCAATTCGTTAGCCATCTTCTCCACTTCTTCCATAACCCTAATTAGACAAGCGTACAACACATGCGAAACTACGTACAACACATGTCTTGAATTATTATAGAAAAGTTGGGGAAGAAGACAAAACCTGATAGGTTTGCGGAAAGAGAGAGGAAATGATTAGCATTTTTTTTATTTATGTATATTTAACGTGTTTTAAAAATAAAATAAAAATAAAATACAAAACAGTCCAAAACAAATCAACAATTACAATTTAAGTCCTGATTTTTTTTTTTGTTAGACCATCGTGTATCCAAAGCCACTACTATTTCAACTAATCCGTACTAAGCTCAGGTCACACCTGCAGAGTCTATCTCTTACTCGAAAAGTACCTTAATCCTAACTCTTAGATGGTAAATGTCGAACTCGGAAAAATGCCTCATCTTAGCCCTTAGATGGCGCTTGGACAAATGTCGAATTCCTGATGTCTTGTAGTATTCATAAGACATTTATCTACTTGTGTCACAAGTAAAGGGCTTAAATTATGAATTTTCAAAAGGGTCAATTGATATCATTTGGTATCCGGACTATTCTAATTAATTCAAAATTGACTCATATGACATCTATATAATCTAACTCTTACTTGAAATAAAACTTTATACGGAGTTCATAATGAGTATGAAATTTTGAATCTTGTGTAATATTATTCACAAGTCTACTTATCACTTGTATTAAGTTAAGGGCTTCAACATATATCATTCTAAATATTCGTTTAAATTTTTCATTAAAATTCATTTATTATTTTTATGAAAATTATTCAACCATACATTTTATTAATGTTAAAGTATTTAATTATAAATTTCCAAAATTAAAGACTTTATTAATAATTTTTAACATTTTAAGGACTAGTTTGCAATTTACCCTAAACAATTACATTTTTTTTTTTTCAATTATCTAATTATCTTAAATATTATATTATATTATATTATATTTTTTTTGAAAACATATTTTATCTTATCTTTATTTTTACTTTTTAACTCTCCTTTTAACTCTTAAGAAATAGTATGAAAAATGTGATGTATAATATATATATATATATATATATATATATATATATATATATAATTTTCTCTAATAAACTATACATTTAAATTCCTAAAAAAGTATTTTTTAAAAAATGTTTCATATGATTTTTAACAATTTTTAATAGAATTAAACATGAGAATCAAATTGTATAAAAAACAGAAATTAAATATATGGAAATGTATAATTTAATTTATTTATTTTTTTTAAAGAAAAAAAAACGACTGATTTTCATAAATAAATAATTGAAAAGTATAATTTCTGATTCTAAATGTAAATTTTTATAATATATACACAAAAACTAAGATTATATTAGTCGGAGACATAATATTAATGTTCTATTAACCATTCTTTTAAAAATAATATATATATATATAAGTGTGGGATTTATTTTTAAAAAATGAAATAAAATAATAAGGAAAATTTATTGGTTTAGTCCTGTAACTATTTACGTTTCTTTGATAAGTTTCTATAACTTTTTTCTTACTTTAATTAGTTCCGTAACAATTTTGTTTACTTAAATTAGTTCTTCCGGTCAAATTTTTTTAAATTTTCTGATGCTCAACTGACGTGGACAATAATTGAGGGGTATTTTCAGTAATTCCATTTCTGAAAAATGTGAGAAATGAGATAGAGGGAAGTTTTTTCACTCCTCTAGTTGTAGGGCTTCTTCTTTGAGTGAAGAATCAAAATTTCAACTGCAAATTTGGACAAATTTTTTATTACAAATTTTGCTAAAATTAATTTGCAGTCAAAATTTTGTTTCTTCACTCAAAAAAAAAGCTCTACAACTAGAAGAATGAAAAAAACTTCCCTCCATTTCATTTTCCATATTTTTCAGAACTGAAACTACCGAAAATGCCCCTCAATTTTGTCCACGTCGGTTGAGCACCAGAGGAACGGGCAAAAATTTGACAATAAAAATTATTGTGGGACTAATTAAAGTAAAAAAAAAAATATAAAACCTTAACAGAAAAATATAAATAGTTATAGGACTAAATTAGTAAATTTTCTAAAATAATAATAATAACAATAATGAAAGCGATGGCGTGAGCCGCCTGCTTTTCGTTTGCAGTTGGATTTCGTCTCAGCAATTTTTGTAGTTTTGGAGAATGTCTTTGGTGCGATCCTGTCGGGTTTTCCAACTTAATATACATATATAGTATATATATATATATAACTACCAAAAAATATATATATATATATATATATATTTATAAAATATTTATTTTCACTTGAAATGGGATTCTAAAATATGATAAAGATAGAGATAGATAAGATTATTTAACTCAATTAGTAATAATCATATTTATAATGGAAGATATCATAAATTTGAATCACTAATAATCCAAACAAAAAAATTTTAATTTTTTTTTTTTAAAAAAATAGAGATAATAATTAAATTTATATGTCTTTCTTTATCCGTTTCTTTATTTTAGTTAATCATAATTTATCATTTTTATCACACATAAAAAAAAAAAATTATTTGGATAAAATTTTTTAATTAAATGGAAAAAAAAATTATTTAATTCAAATTTTCATGTCCCCAAATGCATATTAACTCTTATTGTTATAACAAAGTCCATTATTATCGTCATTATTATTATTTGTCTTGGAATATAAAATAGATAGATTAATTTTAAGTTGAATTATGTGTTTAAGTGAGTAATTTTAATAAAAATATGTATTATTATTTATTTTGACTTGCAGAATTATTATATTTACAATAAATGAGCTTTTTCTTAATATTGAATTTTGTTTTAAAGCATTCAAAATATCTTAGAATATATATATTTTTTTAATACACGAGTAAAGAAAAATCTATGAATTAATTAACTATTAATTATTTCAAAAATAATATTACTATCCTTTTATTATTAATTGTGTTAGCTGTTTAAAAATTACAATAAATAAAATATACTTTTTAACACTAATTTCTTCATTCATAATATATTTAAATTCGAGACATTATTAAATGAAGATTAAATTTCTTATATTTGAATTAACAGATAATTGGAGACAAATAAAACACAATATAAGCTTGTGAAATATGATGACTCTATATAGATTGACAAATATCTTTTATTAAACCATCTTGTATTAAGAGTTATATTATGATCAATCTGAATCCGGTCCGAATTACTCTCAAAAAGTCTTAACTCGAAAGAAGAATTTAACGTAACTTTTACTTAAAAATTTAACTCTTATTTGATAATTATTGAATTCAAATAAATTTAAAATTAAATTGAATCAAAGTTTTATTTAGAGAAAAATATATATATATTTTTTAAAAAAATTTGAATTCAAAATATAAATTAAACTCCTTATCAGTTGGATGATTTGAGTGCATTGTAGAAGGGAAATATTTTAAAATATGTTCCAAAGTCTTGGTATTATCTTATTCTTTTATAGTCACATTCAAGTATTTTTAAATTGGGGTTGGAAATTTTTTTTTTTTGGACAATTCTTCCAAAAACTTATAAAAACAATAATAGAAGGTCTACTGATGCTAAGAATCTATTTTCTTTAATTGTTATTGAGATTGCGTGTGTGTGTGTGTTTTATATATATATATATATATGTATTAAATGGTATTGATTTATTGTATTTTTTTTGATAAGTGATTTATTGTATATATTGAATAATATATATATATATATACTAGATAAAGTCTTCACCCCAAGGTGCGGAGTACATATATATTTAATTAATAATAAAATAATAAAATATGAATAATTATTCAAATAATAATTATCATATTTATTATAATTTTAAAATTAATAAAAAAAATTCATTAT